>CABFOQ010024159.1:0-27186 GCA_900660455.1 Gephyroberyx darwinii
GCCCCGTAACACATTGCACCCTCGTAGCCTGCGCCCCGGCCGTACCCTGCCACGCTGCTGCCGTGACCGGTACCCTGGGGAAAACCATGCACAGGGGCATAGCTGCCTTCAAAATCTGGATCGCCACTGAAGCCCGGATGATAACCCCGGTTGCGACCACGCCCGCCAAATCTCAAGGCACCGTATCCGTCGGACTTTGGCTCTGAGCCGTTTCTGTGGTAGCCATTTTGGTCTAGAGGGCACTCTTTGGACCAGTGGCCTTCCTGCCCGCAACGATAACAACCCGATCTCTCTCCCATTCCCGGCGCAGTACGCAGGCGGCTAGTTGAAAGCTTCACGCTCATCAGTTTGCCTTAAAAAGAAAAGACGCAATAAGGAATTGTGCCGGCATTAATCCTAAAGAAAAATGTAATTCTGACACTTCTTGCCTGGCATGAAGATGTTTCCTAGTCTATTGGCTTGGTAACAAAAAAAAGGATAATACTCCATACCGTTATATACCACTTATTTCAGCATAAGATATTAGTACTCATTAAGCAGTCTACAAAATAATCAAGGTTGCCTTACTTTCTCTGGCTTACCTTTATCCCTTAAGCTCTCTCTTCTCACTTACCTCTGCTGTATCAATAACTTACCTGTTAATTCACAGGAAGCAGAACTAGCTATTCTTGATAATGTACGTCTAATCTGCCAAGGTAACATTCCCCATCATGCCCTGCCAGAAGGTTCACCTTTGAAAGCTGTGTTGTCTAGCTTATTGATGGCCTCCATGGCGTCTTCCATGCGCTCCATGTGAACAAAAGCGTAGTCTTTTACTATGTCACACTCCAACACAGAACCAAACTCCTCGAACTTGGCCCGCAGCTCCTGGTTGGTGCAGGCGATGTTGCCGACGTGCAGTTTGGTGGAACCTCGTGATTTTCCGCGGCTCAATTCTACGTTCATTGGCTGGCCGTTCAGCTCGTAGTGGTGGAGGTTGCAGATGGCCTCCTCTGCCTCGGCTTTGTCGTCCATGTGCACAAAGCCAAAGTTCTTGACGATGTCGCATTCTGCGATCTTGCCATACTGGGAGAAGAGAGAACGAAGGTCATCTGTCGTTGTGTCTGATGCCAAGTTCCCAATGAATATCTTCACCATCGTGGAGCTTCCACTTCACTGCAGAAAGATGAGATGAGAAATTCAAATTGTTAGTATTGCACCAACAGAATTCATCGATAAAGAACATCATCTATGTTTACTGATTTTATGAAACCCCAATCAGAAAAAAACAACTTGATCAGTTAAAATCCAAACTAGATTTTCTGGTTCAGAACTGCACAACTATGAAATAAACCTCAGTTAGACATAAAGCTCAAACACACTTTCTATCCAGTCCAGTCCAGTCCAGTAAGTCTCCATTTTCATTTCATTGAAAGGGTTTTCTTGATATCACAGAATAAAATCCATCTTTAGCTATGGAAAAGTTGTACTGTGTTGAGGAAATTGTCAAAGACAATTGGAATGACATGATTTCTGTTTTGTTTCTGAGTTATTTTAGTTAGTATATTCATAATGTTATACACAGTAATTGCTAAATTGTTTTTTATTAGAAATATGAGCAAATAATAATACGCCAGAGAAGGCCCATTCCAAATCCAAAATGCCATCGAACTTGAACCTGCTGCTAGTAACTTGGAGCAGCAACGAGAACGTTCCGCTCTGCTTTCACGCCACACTCCATTCAAAAATCTGGTAATTTAATGCGGACTGGCTTATCGGTTAAACGTACACACGGCATATAACATGACTTAAGACGTTTAATGAATTGTCGGCGTCTTCTTGTAAATGCAGCATCCAAGTGATCAACCATGCAGCACTTATTTTTAATAAAATCTCAACTTTTATAATTGGGTTTAAAACACTGTTCGGTAACGTTACCGCCTTCTACTGTGTATTTTGGTGGGAGGTGATTGTAGGAATAACAGGCGAATGGTTCATAAAATGTGTGATTTTACAGAAATGACGTGCTACTTGGGTGATCACTTGTATGCCGAATTTATCGGAAGACCCTATTGATTGGCAAAAGCGCTTACTTAATATTTTAAGAGGTGTGCACATTTGCCGATATACAAGGCAACCTTAACTTGCCATATTTTTTAATGGAATGTGTCGTGCTATTCTTTGCAAAGGACAACGGCACATCTGGCAAAACCTATTAGCTAGCTAGTAGAGCTAACGTTAGCAACTGCCAAATTTACACTACAATTGGCACCATTAGCACTGTTGAATACGGTAGATTTTGGATGGTAGTCTAGTAATAGCATTCCTAATATCTTGAATCTTGCGAGCAGCATGCTTATCCACACTTCTTACTTTCGGTCTTAAGTACCCAGCACACGACGCACGCCTCTCCGTATAGCAGCCAGTTGGGCCTATTCATAATTGTAGAGCAACCCGAAGTTAGCCAGCTAGCTAACGATTGTTACACCTAAACCGAGTGTGTTATTCCTAATTAACTAAGAGGCGTGTTTGATGCTAGTTTCGTCTTGGCCTCGTGTTACTCGTATTCATACCTTGTACTGCTGCAGTGAGTGTCTCGACTCTCCGAGTGTGAAATGGCGACTCCTCTAGTGAACTGCTAAGCTAACACTACACCACAACAGGCTACAGGGCTTGGGAGGGACCGTTACAGTACGGTTATTATGCTGTACCATTGGGGGATAGTTTTTCCGATTTGCGTGCTTGGACCACAATGAATGAAGTGATGGGGAGTCAATCACAGTGATTTCAGGCTTTCATGCTGGGAAATAAAAAACATTATTGCTAAATTTTTGATCCTCGTTCAAGTGTTTAGAATCACATATTATAAATACAACTAAGTCAATAATTGAATTTAAAATGTACCAACAACTTGGCATATAGTGAAGGTTTGTACAAGCAAGCGTTGACATCTGGTCAGGGCTTGCGCAGTAGGGCAAATTCTGGACCGAATGCTATACTATGAATGCAATATTGTTACTATACTAATGCCACAATGTTAATTTTGACAAGAACATCTAACTTCGGTTTCGTCTCAAGATACAAATAAATGAAAATCAACTACATCTTGAGGCTGTTCAGTCTAGCACTGTTAATTCACAAACTATGTAGGTAGGAGTATTTCCAGTTCTATCTCCACTGTAATTTATAAGACTATATAAGCAGAATAACCACCGGGATATGATCCACAAAATAATATTGGTTATTCCAATTATTGAGCTGCCAAAGTGTCTGAAAATTTTTTGAGAATTTTTTGTCTCACTGTACTTGCTTTTTTATTAATATTAAACCTAATTTACTTTAAAATGTGCCATTACTTGTGGAGTGGGCCGACCAGCCACAAAGGATTTCTTTTGTACTGAATTTAGTGTCATATGGTCCAAATCTTTATAGGGGAAATACTGAAATGAGGTTTAGTGGCCTTAAATAACCACAACACCCCTGACTCTCTTCCTTAAAGGCAATATTGTATTATTTCTCTTGAGCAATTTTGACTCTTTGGAAATTACCCCATCTCCCCTACAGAAACAATTTCACAGTCAAAGTTTCAAATCAAAGAATTGGAAAATGTCAAGGTGTCACCAAAATAACTTTGGGTTTATTAAAAACCATATGCATTTTAGACATATAATGTATGCTGCCACTATTACAGCTAGTATGAAAAATACAAACTTCAACTCCACCCATATTCAAACCTAATAAAGGCACCCCCAACAAAACAACAGGAGTGCCTCATGACATACAGCCTAGGCCCTGAGTTCTGCTTTCATTTCTTTACCTACTACTGCTGTATTGCATGGACACTAACGATCAACACCCACCCCAGGCTAAAATTCAATGTTAAATCAAGTCAGGCTATTTTCGGTTGTCAGCTGTGGGTAAAGTCTGAAATGGTGTTCAGCAGGGGGAAAATGTTCATTATGTTACTTACTTGCATACTGTACAAATGTCAGCCTACACTCTTGTTTTAGTGTCACTTAATAGAGCACAAAATATTTAAAGCATTCTGACTCCAGATTACACCAAAACCAATTCAGAGGCTGGAATGTTTTGTTTTAAGATGATTTCGTCCTTACATCAGAAGGCAACTCAAACGCAAACTCAAACTCAAAGAGTGCATCCCCGACATGAGTCTAATTCTTGATGGTACCATTCAGGGCCAGTTGCATGGATATGAATTATGTTGTCTTCTTGACTAAGATTCCTTTTTCACCGCAGATCATCCGGGGAAAAGGATTTAGTCTAGCACTAGGCTTTATCTTTGTTTATAGAACCGGCCCAAAATGAGCTTGTTTCGCACAGAGCAACTCATACGATTAACTGTTCTCCAATCAATCAAATACATTTAAATGTTAATTATCTGGAAACAAGAAAGAGCATTCCTTTAAATTACCTTTACCAAAGTCGGACAATTTATACTTGCTTCATCAAACAATCTGCTTCATGCGTGGGAGAAACAGGTATAAACAAAAAATAATAAAAAAAAAAATTAAAAAAAAGAGAGACACATGACTAAAAAGTGAGTTGAAAACCCGCAGAGAAAGCAAGAAAAATATCACTCTGTACATTATAAATGTCATACAAACAGTGCGGTTCAAAATTGCAACTCATCCTTATTGAAAACTGTAAAAGAAGTATGTGCACGTGAATATGAATTGATTCAAAGATTGAAAAGACGATTCATCTGCAGGCAACTGGCACCTCGGGTGCCAGGGAGAAGCCTGTGCCAATTTCCGATCGTATCCCGTACGCTTTGTTTTGTGGCGCAGCACACCGATCGATGGAATCATGCAGCTCGGAGAAATGACGGCAAAGGAAAAGTCCTGCAGTTCACAAACACACCTAGAAAGAGAGCAGAGCATTCCCTTTTGAGAAGCGGGGTTCAGCGTCACGATCCGCAGCACAGCTTTAAAGAATTCAGTGGCTGGACATCTTGGTTAAACCGCATTTGGAGATCCAAGTCACCACTGACCATTATTGTTTCACAGTATAATGGTCCCACTGTTGGGAGATCTAATAAACCGTCACATTCGTCTGTTTTGCTCACCTTAGCAGTGTGGCTTTAGTAAGGCGTATAGCGTGCGGCATAAGGATCCTTGGCCCGCGGAACAGCGGCGTAGGAGGAGCTTCTGGAAGCTGACACCGGTGACAGTCTTGTTCGCTCATAGGTGTAGCCTGCAGAGGTGACTGGCACTCGTCTGATAGGGCTGCGGTCTCGTGCATAGTATGCGGCGGCAGCGGACGAAGGTGGCGGCAGTGTCCGACGGTCATATGCATCTATGCTGGAGGAGAGCCTTGAGAGGGAGGAAGAGGGAGGTGGGGGAGGTGGGAGATAGGAGATACGGCGTTCCTCGAAGTAGCTTGAGCCATAAGGGCGAGCTCTGTACTTCTCATAATAGTCAACACTGCTACTGTAACGGTCACGATCATAAGCTGAAGACCTCTCAATATAGGAGCCTGCCGCTCTGCTGGCGTACCTATCCCCCAACTCAGACCCGTAGCCACTAAGCCTACGAGGGGGAGGCGGCAGCCCACCCAAGTAACTAGCTCGACTATACGCAGAGCCACCCATGTAATCAGATCCTGGTGCCCTGGCCATCCCATAGCCACCCCTGCCATAACCTGGGGGACCGCGTGGGAGGACCCGGCCGCTGCGACCCCTCATGCCGTCACTGTGGCTACCGTTCCGACCGACTGGACAGTCTTTCGACCAGTGACCCTGTCTCCCGCAGACATAGCAGCCGGTTTGATCTCCCATTCCCGGGGCAGTGCGAAGCCGACTGGTGGACAGCTGTACACTCATCAGCTTGCCTTGTGAGAAGAGAGAAGACACGCATGAGACCTTTGGGTTCTGACACGCAAGGTTCTTACCGACTACAAACACGTAAAATTAACTTCACCGACATCAGCGAGCGAAGCGAAACCACCTGCACCAGTGATTTTTCACTGCCGCTGGTTACACAAATGACTGGGCCAATCAAAGTGATTACTTTCGGTCCGTCTCGTCAATTAAGGCATACAAGGTTATCCATTCTTTTTCTCTTTATGTGGACAAATCACAGCTAGCAGATGTTACTCGTCGCGTGAGCTCTACGGCGACTAAAAAGAATCCCAATTCGTATCTACAGATAGCAAAGACTACAAGCTCTCCCCTGCCCGAGAGTTCACCTTTGAAGGCTGTGTTGTCCAGCTTACTGATGGCCTCCATGGCATCCTCCACTTGCTCCATGTGAACAAAGGCGTAGTCCTTCACTATGTCGCACTCCACCACGGAGCCAAACTCCTCAAACTTGGCCCGCAGGTCGTCGCCTGTCGCCCCTTCGCCGAGGTTGCTGACGTGTAGCTTGGTGGTGGACTTGGGCCTCCCTTTGCTCATCTCCACATTCATGCGCTCGCCGTTCAATTCGTAGTGGTGGAGGTTGCGGATGGCCTCCTCAGCCTCAGACATGTTGTTCATGTGCACAAAGCCAAAGTTCTTGACAATGTCACATTCTGAGATTTTGCCATATTGGGTAAAGAGTTCACGCAGTTCCTCAACTGTGGTGCTGGAGGCAAGATTACCAACAAAAATTTTCACCATGATGAAATCCCAAATGGCTTATCCTAGGAGATGGTCAGAAAAAGGTTTGTTAGCAAACGTGTCAATTTTTACAGTCTAAACCAGCATTTTCTGATTAAGTCAGGGATGTAGGGTCAAATGTCAAGAAGCTTGTGCCTTCAAGACGTTTCTGATCTGCATGATGCTCCTGGCTATACCATTCTTCTGCACAATGTAATGTTGGAGCAGGGTGATGAAATGATGTGGAGTAGTAGTAGGATCAGTAGCCTATAAAAACATAGTTACTATTGTAAATTGGTAAAATGGTGTGATTTTTTTTTGTCCCCAAGAGAAAAAAGTGTAACAACTTGGAAGTTAAATTATGGGTTTGATTACCCATCTCAAATCTAAGCCACTAACCATCTTTAGCCACCCACATCTGAGTGGGTTGCCATGGCAGCCCTAATACAAAAATAAAAATAAACTCATACCAAACACACCTCATTGAATATTACTTAGTAATATTAGTATCCACTCTTCAAATCTGCTTTCATCCAATAGAAAATGCAGCACTAAAATCTCCTGTTTTTCCTGTTACTCCCACATTCTCCTTCCACCGAAATAACGTTACTTTTTAAAAGTTGAAATCTTATTGAAATAAATGTTGCTTTGTGAATCCCTTGTATGTTGCATTTACCAGGAGACCCAAACAGTTTGCAAAATGTCATAAGTCATGTTCTACCACTTTTTTCCTCCATTGGAAAAAAAACAACAACTATCCACGTATCGGGGCCAGGCTAATTGCTGTATGGTTGTACTTCACGGTTTCATTTACTTTGGGTCTGCTCTGTTGTTGCACATGATACACAGACTTTTGACCCTTGATCCCCGAACAAGATACCTTACGTACTTTCTTGGGGTAGCGTTACTGCAGAAAGGGTCCGACGCCATTTCAGTCTGATTAACGTTACTAATTCTAACTCTCGCTCAACTTGCTAAATAATGCGCTTTTACTAACAGTTACTGCAGAGTCTGTTAACGTCAATACCGAATAATTGGCTTCACGCTACCGTTAGCTCAATATCAGAATAGGTGACTAGTGGGTAATAACATTATATTTAAATTAATAGGAGTCTTTATGCAACATTTTCAAAGGCATTGCACGTTTGCATGATAACATTGCCAATGGCGTTGTTATGTTTGGCTAACGAAGGCGGAGAAGTTGAGCAAGCTAACATCGTTAGCTTGGCTAAAACGTTAACTTCTTACGAGCTAACATTTGTTAGCTAATTCAGCCAATGAGTTTCCATCACTTTAACGCGGAATAACGCTATAAACTCACGGACGTCTTAAAAGGTGTTAACACGTGGTATTTTAAAAATTAAATCCTTCATTTACCCGAGAAACGATGTAGGCCTCAGCATCAATGAATGAACAGTGAAATGGCGCCGCTCGCGGAATAATGCTGCATTCGGGTCATATGGGAAATACGATAAACGTTGAAAATACAGTTCGTCCGCTTTCATGTGGTAAATACTACCAGAAAAAAACAATTCACTAGCGCTTTCACTTCGGAAATACTACTAAAAAACACTCAGTATTATCGGGTTTCAATTGGTAGGGAAGTGTAGGGAATGATGTATTCATTGCAAACAAAACCAACAAACGTAATTGCTGAAGTACTTGCTGGATTTGTCATTAGTGGTGGATATTGCAATGCTTGGTTTATTGTTATACATCATCTCAAGTGTATTATTCACTAAGTACATGTGTGTTAAGTGTAAAAAAAAAAAAAAAAAAGCTGACTAGAAACAAATTCTGCAGAAATCAACCATGGTCTTTGAATGCAGCATGACCGTTTTTATAGCAGTGACGCACGCTTGTTGATGAGTTTGAAAAACGGTCAACAGCGACATCATCCGGTAGAACTAGATAACTACATCACGTCGTTAATAAAAAAAACTACAGGAGTCTCCAAATTCTTATCAACTAATAAAGAAATTAGCTTGAAGATTTTACAATTTCTACACCTGTAGTACATTTCTAAGAAAGATGAAGGAAATCTCATCTCAATGCCCTTTCTATGAAAATGAAACAGAATAATTAGTATGTAGCTGTGTGTATTTACTTACATACAGCTGCTATAACTGTTGTTTCTCTAATTATTTCTGGAAAAATATATCCAAAGATGTAGTGGACAACAAACCTGCCTATATTAGGTTTACCTACCTTTTTGGCATATATCATAGTAAATAGTATCAAACTGATGTAAATTATATGAAGATATATTTTAAGGGAGGAAAAGCCTAAATGAATACTTTTCTGAAAATGTAATTGATTTTTATTCATGTTGGTGGTTGTTTTGCCTCATGATGATCACCACCCGAAGGTCATAGTTTATCCACTGTTTTATTTACAAGTACATCACTGGATATATGTTTGTTGATTTTTAAGTCTCAACAAACTAATTCATATTTCAGTATAAGGTTACCTCTCTCTCTGTGTTGAAACTAACAATAGAGGTGTTGATGATACATACAGTATTGGAGATCCAAAACATCCTTAATTGAAATTAAACATTCCCCTTCCTCCTTGTTAAAATAACTAATGTCAAAGGACACAGACAAAATGCAAAAAACATTGAATCATCCATGTCACCATAAACTGCTGTCGTTTCTTCGGTTCTGTTCATAAATGGAAAATATTGGATATTTTGGTTTATTTGAGATCGTATAAGCAATAATTTATCATATATAACCTAATTCTCCTGTACAATAATGTTCATATGTTGAAACAAAAAAAAAAAGAAAGATTCTAGTTATGTCTTGCTGGCTTGACACTCCTGTTAAGATCCAAGACGTCTCAAAGTCGACCATGGCGTCTCAGCAGTACAGGATACTAAATAATAATGCTTAAAGACTGTTAAGGCTGGACCTGGCCGCCCTCCTCCTATTATTTGTAGTCACCACTTCTAAATCTGCATCACACACACACCTCACACTGTAAGAGCTGAACACATTACCACGTTAAAAAAACAAAAAAAACAACAGCCATATGAATATTCAAGTATCTCTCAGGGATGAGTGTTACATGATCTCTGTCCCCTTTTCCCGTGGCATAAATATTACACATAAAATTAGCAAAAATGTAGTGGGATTTCAATTCTCATCAAACGAGCAAGATTATAATTTATTAGCCCTCAATTTCTATGGCACTTACTGTATCCATATATGGTGCGTTTGTGTGTGAGTGGAAATATCAGTTGTGGCGAAAGCAAAAAAAGCAGTAGGGTTTTTCTCTTCAATGTCCACTTCAAAGCCCGCATCGTGAGTTATCTCTAATTTCATGCCCAGTAAAAGGAGACAACAGAGTACATAAAGTCATGCTTTAAAGCTGCACTAGGCCATTCTGCAATTTCAATTTTTTAACGCCCGGAAATCCTTTCAGGTGATGTCGGAACTGCAGAAATTGCGACTCTGCTAGGAAAAATGCAACCGATTGGCCCTTAAAGTCAGAAACTCCCCAGGATTTCTCAACCCTGGTGTTACGGAAATGCTGGTCGAATTATCTGACATCAACACCACACAGAATTACATTTATGTGTATAATCCTCTAAATACATTTTGGTTTGATTTAAATCAAACCAAATGCTGTGTTTGTTCCCCTATGTGTAGCATGGGGGGAACAGGATAGGAGATACCGGTGAAGAGGTTCAGCCTCTGTCAGGGAGTCCAGTTTTCTCTGGACAGAGCGCTAGCTAAGTGTTGTTTAAGACACTTTTGGAATTCGCTAACAAGTTTTAACTCTACCCACTTTCTGTGGGTAGAGAAGTGACCATATCCGACACCAGAATTTCATTTGGGCAAATAGGTTGTTTTTTTTTGCATGAAATCTTGTCTAGTGCAGCTTTAACTAGCATCTAGCACATCCAAGTAAAACCTCACCACTGAGCATTTTGACAATTTGTTTTTTTTTTTTCTTTTTTTTTTTTACAGGTAGTCTGCGAGGGAAACTTGAATCCCATTGGCATTTCTCATACACAGCAGAGAGTTAGAGGGTTCAGTCAGTCAGAGGGGGCTTTGCTTTCACCCTTTTCTAACCATTTCTTCACAGGGTTACATAGTAGATCCGTGATTCTCTTCCAACACAACTTTCCAATATTTGCAGCTTCTGTTTTCTACTTCCTGTTCAGTCTTTTTTTTTTCTCTCAGTAGCTGCTTTCGTGTCCGGTCAGGATATACAGGTTGCTCAGCGCAGAGGGATCGTTTGTCGGTGTGCTCTGGAGAATGATGTCCCTGCAAAGTGCAGAAATAAAAGGACAAAAAATTGGTGTTGCATGAATCAATAAGAACCAAACCAAAGGAATGAAAACAAAAATAAACTCCTCTTGAAGAACAATTGAAAAAGCTTTAATATGAACAATACTAAATGGGTATGGGCTGCAATAGCCGTCATCAGGGTTTGAAGAAGCATGTTGGTTTTTAATATTAAAGCTTTGTCAGTTTGTTCTCCAAGAGTAGCTGAACTTTTATATTGCAAATACACAAACACTACTACTGCTACTACTGCTGCTACTCCTACTACTATAACTACTGCTACTCCTACTACTATAACTACTGCTACTCCTACTACTATAACTACTACTGCTACTACTGCTACTACTACTACTGCTACGTCCCTTCACCTCTTTGTGTGTCAGCTAGTGATTGATATTGGCTGGCGAGTGTTAACGTACCTGTTTGTTCCCAAAACTCTGAATACTCGTGTTTCATCTGTGATCTCCTGCGTTACCTGCAAATCCACATGTAAATTACTTTTTTTATTGACATCATGCAACCATTCATTTAAATGAATGATGAGCACAAGCTCAAACATCCTGACACAAAACCTCTCTGATACTCACCTCATTCGAATGAAGACTCCTCCCTTTAAGGCCGTGCTTCCAGAAAGCCAGAACACTGTCCTGTAAGCAAACTGTTAAAACGAGTCATGTCAGCGAGGACTACCTAGTCAGATATTAGTCAGATACTGGTCAGATAGGGGCAGATATTGGCATTTTACAAAAAAAAAATCTTCTATCTGTCATATCCATCATATCATCCCCCTCTGATATGATGCAGTTTGAATGATTACATATTTATTGTAGAATTAATCAATACTAGACTGGTTGTCTATGGGAAGCCCTTAACCTGAATTGATTCTAAAGTGACATTATTTCAGAAGTTCTTCCACCCTGACAAGAATAACATTCTGGGGATATCAGCATGAATATCAGCACAAAATATGGCCTATTGTCAACTATCATGCACTCAGAGTTCTTATAATGCGCCTTTAATTCCTTATAATGCCTTAAAATGTTACCGAATTTGTTTTTAACTGACATGACTATCTATATAAAGGTTACTATCTAGCATCAAACTGAATGAGTTATACAAAACAGCTATACATATGGTGCTATGATAGAGGATATGCTTATTATCAATAGCTTAATAGTGTTCAATGGAGAGTTTTAGTGTCTCATGATCTAAATGCTGTTTCAGAGGCTTTTCCACCCTGACAAGAATACAGTTATATGGGAAACACTGAATACTGTGTTAGATTTGTACCAAGCGTTTCAATGGGGAAGTCGAAGACCATTTCGGCAGCCAGCTCTTTGGACGGAAGCCCTTGCAGGTTCACAATCTTAACAGCTTCTGTAAAAATGAGCGCCGACAGTGAGGAAACATTAATCAGTGTGAAAAATGGTGTTTAAAACATTTTAATTAGGGTTTTGGTACTTACTTTCTAGTGCAATGAGAATGGTGTCTCTGTCCAGTTGCGTCACCTGCACTGCTCCTACAGGTCCACTATCTGCAGAGGGCGAGAGACATAGAGACGGAGAGAGAGAGAGAGAGACATAGAGACGGAGAGAGGGAGAGCGAGAGAGAAAGAGGAAAGAGGAAAGAAGATTAGTGAACTATATGAGATTAGTGCCAGCAGAGGTTGTATTTTAGTTGCATGAATTTGAATTTATTACTCTCATATTGAACTGCTGAATTAAAAATATATATATTTTTGAATGACTGAATTGAAAAGTTTAATTTGTAAGAGATTAGAAACTGAATGCAACGGCTTAAAATTTAATGTGATCTTTATAGAATTTAACGTTTAACTCTAATTTTTAATTCAGTTTTCCCAAGTCCGATTGAGCTCACTGTGACACACATCTGGGGACTTCTAAATAAAGTTTAAATATATTTAATTGAAATATTCAATTCAGCAACACCAGAGGGCGAACTGGTACTATTCCTATTAGTAGGTCATGAGTTTTAGGGCGCTCACACTAGACCATCTGTACCGTGCCCGGGCACGGTTGACGCCCAAAGCCCAGTTCGTTTGACTTGTGTGATCGCTCTGAACCGTGCCCGGGCCCGCTTGAAAAAGTGTGCTCCGGCACGGTTCACTTGGATTCGGGCTAGTGTGATCGCTAATTGTGCCGGAGCACGGATCCCGAACATGTCAATGATGCGACTGTCCCATAAAATCGCTGATTTATTGATGAACGTGAATTGTAGTCGGGAGTAAAGCCTCAAATTCCTCTGTCAACTTCAGCTGCCTCCGTAAAAATCGTCTTATATGTGCAGCACAATTAACTGAAAATCGCTGCGTTGCATAATCGATGAAGCTATAAGGCATGTGAGAGGTCCTTGTGTCACTGCACCCAAAGCGACTTCAAATAAGCCACAAAGTAAAATTATGAACTCAACTGTGCTGTGCAAAAGCGCTTTCCTTCAACACAAGAAGTTGGATCGTGATGACGTAAACGTGCCCGGGGACGGAACGTTTAAGCGCAGTTTGAGGGCAGGCCAGCGGGGGAGTGGGGGCAATCGTGCTCCGGCATGGTTCAAGCCAACCGGGCCTAGTATGAGTGCGCCCTTATAGTTCCTCACTGTCTGGTGCTGTACCAGTCAGATAGATGCATTTACATTGAAATGATGGTGTAATTTCTCACGATTTCCAGGCTAACAACTGGTGCAAGGATGACGTATTTTTGTAGGCCAACCCGGAAGTTAGCATTGCCCTGGTTCCCTCGACAAAAAGCCTATGGGATTTTTGCATTGGATTTTGGATTATTACAGAAAATAAGCTCTGTAGCAATGATACTTACACATTTTGTTCAGCAAGATAATATTCACAAATTAACACCACTTTTATGATTTTTGAAGCTTAAATTCAATCGCCAGAAGTAAAACGCTAACGTTAGGCTATAAACGAACTACACCAAGGTCGCATGACTCCAACGTCACCGCCACTAAAAATACTACAAGTTGGAAAGTTTGAGTTAGAATTGTTTGGAAGAGCGCGAGTATAAACACAACTAGAGTGAGTAGATGAGTTACCGTGTACGGCGTGATGGCGTTTAATGTGCCCGACTCATTCCTTCACCACTCTATAGAGTGGTTTTGGATTATTGCAGAAAATAAGGTCTGTGGTTAACACAAGCTTAAGACGTTTTGACGTTTTGTTCTACGAGATAAAATACGTCAGTAAATACCCCACTCGTGAATTTTAAGACACGTAAAACGTGTCTTAAAAAAGGCGGTTGCTAACAAGTTGCTAAATGAGACTACAGAGGTTGTCGGGCACATTAAACGCCATCACGGTAACTCATCTACTCACCAGTCCGCCTTTACAGCCTCTAGTTGTGTTTATACTCGCGCTATTCCAAACTATTGTAACTCAAATTTCCCAATTTGTAGATTGATCAATTTATAGTATTTTTAGTGGTGGTGACGTTAAAGTCGTGCGACCGTGGTGTAGTTTGTTTTTAGCCTAACGTTAGCTTTTTACTTCTGGCGATTGCATTTACACTTCAAAAATAATAAATAAATAAAATATTATCTTGCGAAGAAAACGTCTAAGTATCGTGAACTTTTGTTTACCACAGATCTTATTTTCTGCAATAATCCAAAATCCAATGCAAAAATCCCATAGGCTTTTTGTCGAGGGAACCAGGGCGATGCTAACTTCCTGGTTGGCCTACAAAAATACGTCATCCCTGCGCCACTCTATAGACCATATTAGCCATTTAGCCTCATCGACTTCCTCGTCTCTGGCCACTGGAGAGCGCTCCAAACAATCGACTGCAAACATTCCATTGGAGACACAGCAAGTTCTGAGGCTGCCCATGACTATAATGGCTGTGGTGGTATTCTGGATAGACTTGGGAAACACTGCTCACTGCTTTTTTTAAACTAGCAGCTAGTGAAAATACGAGGCAAAGACAAAACTTCAACTAGCTAGTGAGAGGCTTTGTAGTCCTTTGTAGTCCTTCTCAGGGGCAATTTTGAACGCTTTAAGCTCTATAGACAGACAGAAAACCCATATTTAAACCCATATTTAAACCCATACTAAACCAACCATACCAGTCCACAGCACTCGCGCGCACCCTACCTGGTTTGGAATTGGGCGTGCCGTTCAGCTCTATAATGTCAAACTTGAGCTGCTGGTTGGCTGAGGGTTTCCCATTGCTACAGTCTCTCACCCCAACACACAGCTGTGGAAACTCATCCGTCACCAACACAAGGCTCTCGAATATAGGGAGAGAATCTGGGAGGCCTATCGCTATGTGCTGCAAACGAAACACATGGCAATAGAAAGAGGAATGGTCAGGTAATATTATAATTAGTTGGTTTATTAGTTATTTCCAAATTATTAGTTGGAAAGCTGATATTTTGTGATATTTGGTATGTTATATTTGACCATTTTCATGGGCAAAGAAATAAAAAATCCAGGTATTCAGTGTTTCCCCCAGAATTTTACTTTTGTCAGGGTAGAAAAGCCTCTGAAACAGCATTTAGACCATGGGACACTAAAGTTCTCCATTTAACCCCAGGTAATAATAATAACAATAATAATACTTATATACACACACACACACATATATACTTGAAGTGAAATTCAGGTAAAGGACTTCCCATAGATAAGTAGTGTAGTAGTGATTAATTCTACTATAAATATGTAATCAATCAAACTGCATCGTATCCATCATATCAGAGGTGGATGACACTGACTGGACCAGATCCCATTTTTAATTAAAGGCCAATATTGGCCCCCATATATCTGCAAACCGACATATCAGTGTAACCCCAATAATAACACACACAACAATATTGTAATCTACTGGAGATCATTGAAAGTGCAACATCTTGGTACAGACCTTTAGTTGCATGAACTTCTGGAGCGGCTCGTACCATAACAGCAAAACCAGGCCAGATGGAACCGCCCCGCATAGGAATGTACTGTCTGTGTACGGGTTTCTTGCTGAGAGAGAGAAAGAAAGAAAGACTCATACACTGGGGTCTGTAGTTAAACGATTGATTAGATATGACGTTGAATCTAGGGCAAATTCTGCTTCACTTACCTACACTGCATCTCCTGCAGCCTTTAGTGTCGGGTATCTTCACAGATATGGCATACTTCCTGCTGGTGGAAACACAATACAGACCAAAAAATCCTTGCTGAAGATAGGAAAGCTATAGCAGTTGCTAAGTGTGTTTTTGCCTGCCAAAAGTGTTTTGAGAACATCTGTAATACTGCTACTACTATTACTATTATTACTACCGCTATTGCTACTACTACTGCTGGAACATATTTTGGTAGCATGTCAAATAAATAAATACCAAAGGGCCTAGTATTGAGCCTTGTGGCACACCACATGCAATTTTAACTTTTTGAGATGAGAAGTTACCCAAAGAGAGGTATGTCCTAAACCAATTTAGAACTGTGCCTGAGCAGCCGACCCACTTTTTCAGCCTATCAAGGAGGATCTCATGCTCAACAGTATCAAATGCTCCACTTAAATCTAGAAGTCCCTATAGCCAATAGGGAGCTCTTGTTTATAACATTTGAAAGGCCAATGAATTTGAGGGTTCTAAGAGAAGGCCAATAGACTGTCAATTGAAGAGGGTAAACGTTACAAACTCTAACACTGGTTTGTACAAAAAGTGGGTCTAGAAAAAGTCATGAGGACCACAGACAACCAGTGTAGTATTGATCAATTCTATAATAAATATGTAATATAATATACAATGCCAGAGATGGACGACACAGAGTGGATCATATCCGATTTTTAATAAAAGACCAATATTGGATCCATGTATTGGCCCAGTTGACTTCCTGCCTACCTGGGGCTCATCCTTTCGGTGAATCGGTTGGTGCTGAGCGACAGACTGCTGTGCTTCTTCTGTAGATGTCCTCTCTGTTCAAACAGAGCCATCAGACTATGGGAAAAAAGCTGGGATGACTTCCCTGCAGGACGGACAGCTTGTTAGACCCGAGGGAAATGAGATTACACAGAGTACTCTGTTTTCTCTGACAAAAGGGAAGGGCTTTACCTGACACGGACATCAAGACGTTGTTCATAACGTACAGCCATGTACATCGCTGAGGGAGCAACTGTAAAACCAGTAAAACTCAGTAAAATCCACTGAATCCCACATGTGCTATAATCATGTATGCTATATCATGTGATATACCACACCCATCTGCACGCCTAGATTGTTCTGTACATATGTTCTCTACATCTGTAAATTGAATATATTTGATAAGGTGAATCGTTTTTTACAGTGCACATCTACACCTAAATACTTTCTGTTCATTAATCATCATGAATCCTTTTTTCTTACCTTCTCTAATGTATCTTCATGAAGCTCATTGAGGTTGAGTGTGTAGACACCCTCCTCTGCCCCCAGAATAAGGTACTGATCTAAGATGGAAAAGACGTTGCTTGTTAAAGGTGCAATAGGTTTTTTTTCTATGCCATAGCACAAAATGACCATAATATATCTGCAGGTGTTGATAGGGTTGTTGATCAAAACCAGTCACTCAATGATTACTTGGCCAGATGCTGAGATTTCTGGCTTTCAAAACTCACGCCCCCATTTTCATTACTTTCATTACTGCTCAACGAAGGAAATGAAAAAACCTTGTTCTCAAGCCAAAAAAAGCAAATGACAAAGCAGTATTATTATTCCACTATTTTGCATGGTGACATATTACCTCTTCACAAGACGTTTCTGTTGTATCTCCGCTCTAATTCCTTACTCTTATCTATTGTGAAAATTATTAATTATTAATCATTATTTATGTCAATTACAGGCCATCCTAAGTCAAGGGGAGGGGAGCGGTTGTCATTTTCAGCTCTCGTTTATTTCTTTGATGGAAAAACTCTCTTGATCTTCCTATCGCTACTCATACTGAATGCAACAAGTTCAGGCACATTCTATGGGGTTTGCCAGAAGGCAGTTTGGGAAATGCAAGAAATCAATAACTGAAGTAGAAGTAGACGAGGCAGGTTGAGGGAAAGTGGGTACAATAAAAAAGCACTTCAAACACTGTCACACATCACGAAATAACTCCTGGAATGAATTTAACATAACATATTTATGATATATATATATAACAGTGTAAGCCTATTTTTCATTGATATGTTATATTTATAATTACTAAATACATTTTTTCATTAGCCTTACCTCTTGTCTTGGGCAAAATCCAGGTCACAGCACAGTGGATTTTCAGGGGACAACCGTTGAAAACTTTGGAGAAGCATGCTCCCATCTACAGAACCCGGCATAAGGACTGAGTTAGCAATGGCCTGGAGTAGTAGGTCTTTAAAAGTTTTAATAATAATACAGTCTGTACTGCATTTAAAGCTGCACTACGCAATTTAGCAGATTGGTGGCGCCAAATAGCAGCAAGAGGTAACTGCTTGAATTTTGAGGACTTCATTACTAAGAAATCCTGTAAGGTGACATCAGTAAATCGCACAACAGCACGGTCATGTTTACTAACCCGGCTGGTCTGTGATGCTTTATACCGAAAGATACCAAAGGGATGAGAGAGGCAAAAGATCTAACGTTGGTGAGTCCAGCTCTTACTTGCTGTTTAGGAGACACTTTTGTATTTCACTCTTGAGTTTAGCTTTGTCACTTCCAGGGTGGAGAGGATTTCCCACCAGGGACCAAACCTGACACCAAAATTTAATTTGGGCAAACATGGTGAATCTACAGCATCTCAGTTAGTGGTGATGGGGCACTCTTTTTTTGTTATAGATATATTTTTTGGTTAGCGCAGCTTTAAGCATGCTAGGATGCATATGATGGTAATTATCAGAGGACTGCATCCGGTGATCTTTTTTTGTAGGTAACATGCTGTTAGATTTCACACTTACATGGACTTGAGGAGTAGGAGGGAGTCCATGACAATCAGCTCTCTAGAAATTTAAAAGGTTACACATAACAAAAGAAAGGGGACGATGATGACGGTATGATTTCAGACTTTTAATGGGTCGAAACAAAATCAGTAGGACAAGTTATTAGGTTAGCAAACCACACAAGCTTACTGATGTTTACTGCTGATATGTATAATATAAATGTTCAGCTTAAACTCACAGAGTCCTCAGTCTTTTTCCTCAGTGTGCTCCATTCAGGCGATAAGGGCATCTCCCTTTTTGGAGAGGTAACAGCGGCAGGCTTCCTCTCTGCCGTTACAGTGTCCCCCACAGGCAGACAGGGGTCACTGTCTGGTCGCTGTCTAATGTCCTGCGTGGCCGAGCACCTGGCCAAGCCTGGTGAAAAAATACAGGATCTGAAAGGATCTGGATCTGAGAAACTCAAACTAACTAGCTGTTCTCATTTTAAGAACATTAACAGCCGGAGAGGCATGTAGATTGTCCTGAGGTGAAGCCATGTTGGACTTTATACTTTAAACTGTACTCTCTTTACTGGGCCCTATATAGGGAAAGCTATTATGTGAGGTAAGAAAATCACATTATAATACACTAAGAAAATATGAATAATGTGTACAAAAATATATTCTCATTGATGGAAGACTGATATGTGCAAAGAGTCATGTTTGTGTATACTCATGGGTGTCAATACCTGCCACAGCTTAGCCTAAGAAAGTCCAAATTTGTGGAAAATGATTGATGATGATTAAATGGAGGGACCTTAAGATTTAGTGAATTGATGCACCTGTGTATACTGACTTCATCATGAGTGATTAAGGTGAGGTTGTTTGGATGCATTGTACCTGAAGAGGAGGTGGAGTCGGCAGTGAGGGCGGAGTCAGGGCCCAGTGTGCAGCTGGGTCGCAGCGTTGAGTCCTTCTCCTCCACGTTGGGAGTGAAGGAGCTGAAGGCCGGCAGAGATGCCGTGGACGGGCTGAACAAACCACTCTTCCTGCTGCTTTTACCCCCCTGAAAAACAGAAATGTTAGAGTAACAGGACAAAAGACAACTCTTTCTGAGAGGGTGACATTTTTGTACAATATGGTCAATGCGTATTTCAACAGAGGATCTTAGGGTTTGCTCATGTAGTTACCACTCACATCAGTAGATGGTGCCCTCCTGATGGTTAAACTCCTGAAAGACAAAGGAGCAACAACTTCCACATCAGGTACTGAGTGTATAGCTGATCACATCATGTCTTGTTTAAGACTAACTGATGAGGTTGAAATATAGCTGTTGAGCAATTTCACACAAAGCTGGATGATGAAGCTCAAAGCTGAGGGTAGGGTAAGGGTAGCACAAAAAATGCCAAAAGAAAAACCACACACAAAAGAACGCACACAAGCACAAAAGCCAAGGACTGAAACCAGCGGGTTTGTGCTAAATCAGATCCAGCTCATGATGTTTAACAGTGCTGTTTGGGGTGGGAGTAGTGGAGTGTATACACAAAACCACGTCAGATCTTTGGCACTAGCCAATAATCACACAATGATAAAATTAATAATGACAACTGATTTCAGATAAATTAATGGAGGGTACACTGGTGGTGGTTAGGCGTGTTTGGAGTGGATTGATGTGGCCTACCTCAGCTGCAGAGCTTGCTCCACACATTCCAACAGGCTCCTGCAAACAGGAAGACCTGGTGTTTATCTGACTATGGGCCTGGCTGGCCGACCACAATAGCAGGGAAGGGACATGGGCTTGTCTGATATCAGTTTGGCTGGTATTCATACTGATGTTTCTGGATTGAAGCTGCTGATATTATATACCAATATTTGATATCCTTAATAATAATAATAATAATAATAATAATAATAATAATGATGATGACACTGCCACTGCTACAAGTACCGCTATTACCACTACTATGTTGCTACCAATAATTAAACATATTCATGTATACTTGTGTGGAATCTGATCAAATTGTCTCATTAGAATCAATTCAGGTTAAGGGATTCCCATAGACTGATAAATTTCACAATAAAAGATGTAATCAATCAAACTGAATCATATCCATCATATCAGACGTAAGGACACTGACTGAACCAGATTCCATTTTAATAAAAGGCCGATATCGGCCCTATATATCGGTCTAACTCTAGAAGAACCCACCGTTTTTTTCACTAAGGTGTCACAGGCTTTTCTATCAAGAGTCTAAGGCTATTAATATCCACATTCATGAACAGAGGAGGGGGTTTTGGGCTGTTTTTTCATTGATGTCCTCAAGTTTACTTCTGATCAATTAAAAAGGGGCATCCTGTACAGATGTGATGCATTTAAAAAGATTATCATAATATTCCTGGTACAGAAAGGAAAGCGAAGTAAGAACAACGTCTTACGGTGACTCGTCTTCATCACCGGAAAGATTCCAGTCATCATCATAGGAGCCCTGCTGAAGAGGGACCAAAACAGAACCCTTTGTCATATTCATATATATAATCATAGGTCATCAGCATAAAGCATATATTGCCAAAAGCTAATGATGAAAACGTGCATTACCATATCAGGATATGGCTCTGTGACTTTCCTTAATGGGGGCCTAAACTTCACTTGATCAACTACAAGGAAAAAATGTGAGAATTAAATCAGTATTGCATACAGGGTGGTGCGGTAAAGAACATCAGAGCAAGGCAACAAAAATCAGACCGATCCGCTAGTCCAGACGATTCTATTGATAAGCATTCACTCTCAAGGGCATTGATCAGCATTAGCTGTTGGTGACCGCAGGGTGCACTTGACAACCATGCATTGCCCATCATGGCGTCAATAATGATTTAGCACCATGGTAGACTGGGCTTCTAACACAACACAGACCTGACCCCACAAAACAGTTTAGCATGAAAGCCATAGTAGCCACATAGCCAGAGTACCTTTTATGTGTATTCGTACTTTGTGAGTATTTTTCATATAGTTCATAAAGTTCATAGTTCATATATTTGTTGTTCTTAACACCCAGTGTCTGGTAGTTTCTTTCCTGGGAAAATGCCTTTTTACGTGTCCAGTTTGTTTGGAATCAATAGAAGAACTGGGTAGTAAGCATGAGCAGCGACAGCCACCATAGCTGAAGAGATAAAGTAACTGATTAAAATTTCAAAAAGAGTTGCAGTTGCAGTTTTGTCTTTATCAAATTCAACAGTAATGCATTTCTAAACCCTGAGGCGGCCATATGTGCGAGTCCTTGGGGTTCGGTAGTGTACTTCTGACTGTACGAATGCATGCACATGGTTTGTCATTGCTGAAGAGTGGATTCATTGTCTACCCAGACACTGTGTATTCAATGCTGTAATCTCCATAATATGAATCAGGACAATAGGTTTCTCAGTAACTGTCCTCACGCTGTTAGCCGGTCCATACATGTGGGATGGAGGCCATGTCAGAGGATGGCAGTGAGAACATGTCATTAGTGTGTGCTGGACAGTGGTACTTCTATGCACTGGTCTGAGTGACTTCATACTGCTTCACTGTCAATGGGCTTCTTGTAGTAGAAGTCTCAAGTGTAGCTCTGGTGTGACCGGCTGTCTTTACACTGCTCAGTACCACACTGTAATTTACATCAGACTGCCGTTGACCTCAATTTCCCATTTATATTTATAGACACACTTACAAGGTTTTTGCATACCACAGGCGCACACACACTACACATGCGCTAGGGTTCACAGTAAACTCTTGTCTTTAGCCCTAGTCTCTACTCTAAAACATTGTTGTACTGAGTTGTAGCTTGGGCAGAGTCAGCTCAGTTAACCTGAACAAACTGTTAGCTAGCTAACTAGCAAGCAGGCTAATTTAGCAAAGCAACTGATATCAATTGCAGTGGCTGGTAGTTTTTGGCTTTTTAGCTAGGTAACTAGCCAGCAGGCTAATTTAACAAAGTAACTGATGTTAATATTGTGATCATGTGACTAATAGCCACTGCTAACGCTAGCTTGTACTGGATATGTTTGACCAGTATGAATTTTAGAAGTCCTCACACTGCCTATTTAATTAATTGATTACATTTCAGTATTCAGTGTTTCCCACCGAATTTTATTCTTGTAAAGCCTACTGCTACTTGTACTACTATTACTGTTACTACTACTACTACCACCACTACTAGTACTACTACTACTACTTCTACTACTACTACTACTACTATTGATGGGTGTTTCCAGGGCCTGAGTGGTTGTTATTGGCATTGATGTAAATAAAGTAAATAAATAAAGTAAATAAATCTCAGTCAGCTCAGTTTACTACTACTACAGCAAAATAATTACAGAATACAGCAAAGAAAAATAGACTAGAAAAGAATAGTCAAAAGTCAAATAGAGCAAAGTGGGTATGAAACATAACACAAACTACAACACATAACTGCAACATGTCAAGAACATATAGAAGTAGAAGTATATGAATGAAATGTATGACAAATATGAATTACAGAATTATGGGTGTGTGCAGAACAAACACAGTAGAGGCAAAAAAAAATTAATGGAAATACGATATGAAAATATACCAAAAAAAGTGTGGTGTGCGTGTTTGTGTGTGTGTGTGCACTCACATTGTTCTTCAGATAGCGTCCTCTCTACAGGCAGGTGTTTCCCTGCTGACTGGATCTTGTCAGGAGCCAGTTCCCCAATCTGTTAACATAACACACATAGATGACATTTCACTAAAAACATTATACACTGTGAAAAAGAGTAGTAGTAGCAGTATAAGTAGTAGTAATAGTAGCAGAAGTAATACTAGTAGTAGCCCACTTCTGAGGCGATTGATTTAGTGATTGATTTATATGTTGAGGACTGGTGCAGCTTATTCAAGTGATGTACTTGAATTATGATTAGTAGTGTTTGAGCTTTACTTTATTTACTTCAATGCAGATTACAACCATTCATGCCCTGGAAACACCCATCACCTCTTCAATAAACAAATGACAAACTAAATGTATGGCCTCTCTTCCTCATTCTATGCCCATATTGATGAACTGTCTAAAAATAAAGTAGGAATAGTATTAGCAGTAGTAGTAGTAGTCGTAGTCACAGTGGTGGTAGTAGTAATTCTATTAATACTACTTTCTAATAGTAAAAAATAAAATAATAAAGAACAAAACAATAAAATAACAATAAACAATAAAAATAAATCTATTATTATTAATTTAGTGCTTTTAAAAACACAAATCGCTTTACAAAAAAAGGGTGGTAAAAGAGGGTTAAACAAGTTTAAAATACTTTCTTTGTCTTCTAAACTTTCAGGCACTCGTTGTATTGTGTTAAATTCATTGAATTAAATATTGTATTAACAACAAAACCGTCTATTCATCAGTATGTCTGGTACCTGTCCTGTCCCAGTCCTCCCAGTACTGACCTCCAGGTCGCTGTCGTCCATGCTGTGCGTGGTGGCGTGGAGCTCAGGGTTGTTGGCCATGTCCAGCAGTTCGATGACCAGGTTACGAGTCAGCAGCTGGGTCACGAAGGGATGCTACAAGAGGAAGTCAAACATCAATTTCCAGAATTTCCCCCCGGGGATCAATAAAGTATCCAGCTATCTATCTATCTATCTATCAGGATTTTGAATACTCGCAGAAAATTGTATTCAATGCAAAGCAAAGATATGCCGAGAGAATATGGGGATATTATATCTAGGTTTATAAAAGGCAATCAATAACAAGCTACATAAAGTGTGTTAACCTGCAGCAGTGTCTCAGCTGAGGGCCTTTTACGAGGGTTTTTAATGAGCGCCATCTTCACAAAACTCTGGAAACTTGCAGACCTGCAGTGAGAGGATCGTGAGAAGGGAGAGTGACAAAAAGGGAATGAATTATACAATCAAGAGCAAATTGGTAAGGATAAAGAGACCAAAAAAAAAGTTTTTGGAGGTTGTCCCATTGGTCAACTTACCTGTAAAGTGATGAGAACATAGGCAGTAACTCAAAAGTGAGAAAATGAGAACTTGAAATGTACATGAAACATGATAGAGGCTTTGCAGTTGCATCCCAAATCTCCTAACAACCACAGTGGTCGCCATTAAGGACTAAAACACAGAAATAAAATCAACTGAATGGACACTTCTGGATGGATAATTGAAGGTCATCTCTTTTGGTACACTTCAAGATGGCTGCCCTGGAGGTCAATGAAAGATCAATTCAGTAATGTTCTAAATAAAACTATAATAAAAGCCTGATGAGGTCCCCTAGCCCTAGCCTGTGCTCCAAAACACAGCAGATTGAGAAGAGTCAGTTAACCTTAACAATTTTTGGCTTTGTTAGCTCGCTAACTAGCCAGCAGGCTAATTTAGCAAAGCAACTGATGTTAATGTTAATGTGAAGCTACAGGCCTCTGCTAACGCTAGCTTCTACTAGGTGTGTTAGCTAGTATGCAAATCCATTCATCCATTAGTGTTTATGTTCTCATCACTTCACAGATAACTTTGGTCATAGGTGGCGGGTTTATTTTTTACTGGGGGGTGCCCTAAAAAGAAATTGTATCCCAACATTGCCTAAAAGAGGGATTTTTCAGGTTTCAGGTTCATGTACTTCATGTGCATCATACAATCAAGTTGACCCACTGCAGTCAAGTCAAGTTAACTTTTGTTGCACGTCTACTTCTGTAATTATGGTAAAGACGCATTGTTGGCCCAAATGAAAAATACCGTACTGTACAACAGTAGACTTTAAACAAAATTTAAAGCACAGCTCACTTGACTGCAGTAATCACCCGCATCCAACTATAACTGCAATATAATTTGTCCGTAGGTGCCTATGACTTGGGTCAAAAATGGGACAATCTACCAACAACCCGGCATATTCCTTTTAAAGAAATCGCCTGAGAGGGGCCAGGAGAGATTTACAAAGATGAAAAAAGGACAGTTAATCTCACCACTTGGTTTTGTCCTTGAGTCTGGGAGGCTGGAAGCTGCTCTTGGACATCAACATCAGCGCTCTGAAACATAGTTTTAAATGTCACCAGGCGGCTGGAAAATGTAAACTAGGCGGCCAACAAAAGACTCTAGTGTTCATCAGTTTGACACCATGTGGAGTTTACTCATCTAGAAATATGCTCTAGAAATATCATCAGTAAATATGTTTTTGATAATGACTGATTATGACTATGAGAGCAGACAACAATTCACATGTCTTACATATTCACCTTTTCTGTACATGCATATGTAGACACATATACAAGCACATTTTACACATCATGCATATAAGCTGTAAATTCACGTATATACGGCATATATTTCATAATTTAGTATATTTTGTCTAAGTATGTTCTACTGCTGTTATTTAGCACACCCTCATAATGTTGAAATTCATATTTTTCATACTTTTCATTCATACAGTTCAACTTAATCTACTCTTGACATTATGTCTAAATACCCCCCATTCTTTTTTCTATTCAATTTTTCCTCGCCTTTGCCTTTTTGCTGCTGCAATGACCCAGTTACCCCACGGAGATCATCAAAGGTTCATCTTATCTCATACTAATTGCTCTTGGTTCAACATGACTTTGCCAATCAAAGAAAATGCCTTATTAACTATTCAATCAATTCGTTGTTTTTTTTTCAATCTAGTAGTGTGGAAATGGAGGGATAAAGGTAGACTCTGTGATTCACTGGTTTTACTCTGTGCTGGTGTCTGTGTTGTCCGTGCTGACTCACCTCATGGGGTGGAGGTCGAACATGGGCGGCTGCAGTTCAGCCAGCTCAATGGCGGTGATGCCGGCAGCCCAGATGTCACACAGATGGTTGTAGCCGCCCTTCTTCTCCACCGCCGCCACCTCTGGCGCCATCCTGGACACCGCCAAGGAGGAGGAAAAGAGGAAAAACATCGGAAATGGACACGGTACGCATATAGATGTAAATAGTGGGCGTGCAGCATGTAATGTCAGTATCTGCAGTAGGGATAGACCAATGTATGGGGCTGATATTGTGCAGACAGTGTCCTCCACCCCTGAAATAATGACTGATGATTAATTACATTATTGAGGACATTAATTGTAGAATTGATCAATACTACAGTATTTGTCTATGGGAAGCCTTTAACCTGAATTTATTATAAGACATTTTGATCAGATTCCACACAAATATATAGGATTATGTTATATTAGTAGTATTAGTAGTAGCAGTAGTATTTGTAGTAGTTACAGCAGTAGCAGAAGCAGCAGTGGTTGTAGTAGTAGTAGTACTACTAGTACGATAATAGGATCTAAATGGAGAGTTTTAGTGTCCCATGGTGTAACTGTTGTTTCAGAGTATTTTCCACAACAACACTGAATACTTGCAGTTTTTTCAAAGTTTTGGAGTTAAAATATTTAAATTAGATACTGAATACCGGCACAAAATATCAGCTATCGGTAGCTTCAATCCAAAAAGTATTGGTATCGCTATCAGTATC
>CABFOQ010024160.1:0-10547 GCA_900660455.1 Gephyroberyx darwinii
CATGGTGTTATTATGTTTACTCACAAAATTGATGCAATAATTTGCATCAGCCTTTTCTAATACATCATTTTAGCATGGTATTGTAATCATTTTCAGCGTTTCAAGAGGAGGTAGCATTCTTTTTTTAAGAGCTGAGTTTGCTGGGCTGGTGCCACATTTGTTCTATCCAAAGATAATGTTTTTAAGATTACAGGTTACAGTTTGATCAATGGAAATACAAAAATAAATTGTATTGCATGAGCTAGGGAAGTGATTTGATGGTGTATATCCAACATTTCAAAATTAAATTGAAATTGAGTTTTGTAAGCAAATTGGGCAAAGAATGATTCAAAGCCTTTCTGTTTCTGACAAACTAGGGCTAACTAAAGCAACATGCTGTGCAGTGTGCAGTTAAATCTGTGAGGATTTAGGCTTCCCACAGCGCATAGGTATTGTCTCTGAAATCAGTGTTTTCAACTCATTTGGCCCATTTGGCTCTTGTCCTTGTTATTGTAATACATTTGTCGTAGCAAAAAGCTATGAAGTATCCCAGTGTGAAACCTGTGCCATTGCGTTTATAGTTGTTGAGAGTGATCAGATGATTCAAATACATGAATGGAGATTTCTTGTTTTATCAGTGCTGACTGGATTTGCCCCTAACTCTATTAGAACCCTTGACTCCTTTCTGGTCATCAATATGGATGTGGATAGCTTAACTACAACAGGCTGCTGCTCTCATCATATATTCACAAGGAATCATATCACTCAATTGAGTGGTATAGTCAAAGCTTAGGAAAAGTCTCCTTAATGATCCCCCTACTTTCTGAGACTTATGAATAAAACACACTTAGATCGATGAATTATTGACTACGTGTCATCAAGTACGGAAACCCCTAATGAAAAAGTGATATCAATCCGGGCTGTAATGAAATAGAAGAAAAGAAATCCTTTCACTTTATATGGCTAGTAATCAAAAGACTTATTAGCCCTCTAAAAAATATTTATGTAACTAGCGCACAATAAAAAAGAAAACAAAGAAATCATCTCTACAGTGCTCTGATTCTTCAACACATTTCACTGCAGCATTGCGCTTTCTAACTGGCGCCTATAGCCCTGTTTGACTGTGTGAATAGTGCTCTGAAGCAAATCGCTACATCCATGTGTGGTGCTTTAAAGCCTTTTGAAGAGGGTTATTAATAGTTTTTCATAAGGTTATAATAAAAATACCAGCAAACAATGCTTTGATATCTATTTGTCTATCAAAGTCTCAGCATACTGCTTCTGAGTCAGTAATTGACTGTGCCCTTTAATAACAGGCATGCTTTTTCCACACAATATATAATACCCAAGTGTACATTTCCATACAAACAGGCTTGTTTTGCATCGCCAAAATACTTAAAATACTCAGATCACCCGTCTCTGCATGTGTGTTGTTGCCGTCTATAGATAAATAGCGAAGTGGTTCTGTCTATTTGAGAAGAGCTGAGAAGCTATGGGCCCATTTTGTGTCTCTCCCTGACAGCCCTGTGATGTGTACAAAGCCCCCATTCCTCAGCTGGGAAATCAGCCTTACTACAGTCCCGTCACAAACAATCAGCACTCATTACCCACTACACATCACTACATTCTACCCCATTTACCTGCGATGTCTAGGGTGCGTGCTTGTGTGTATGCATGTGTGTTTGTCTGCCAGTGTGCGTGTCCCGGTGTGTGCAGCATATGATGATTTTGCCTGCGTACCATGAGTTGTGAATAACTCCTAGGTGAATTGCTGCATGCTTTTGAATCCCTACCTTGGTGTAAGCTCTATGGTTGGACAATGGTGTTGACGTTACTTGGGCCTGCCAACCTTAGCTCGAGTCCAAAGAGGTGCTTTTATCTGCCCAGCACAGTGCCCCAACATTGAGCACTCAACCAATTATCTCCACGTCTGACAGAAACATGCGTGGTGTGTTCATACTCTCTATCTCGATGGCTTTTTGAAAGACATGATGATCACAACCAACCCAGTGTCAGGGAGAGGCCCATTCCACGAATGGAGTGTAATTGGTGAGAGAACTGTGTGCCGGTTGCTCTGTGTGTAAGCAGATTACAGGCTGGCAAAGTCGAGGCCCCCTCAGGGCGGCACAACATGGCTGTTGGTACGTGGTGTGTAAAACAAGCATGTCACTCATGAATTATACATGGGAGAATGCCCAGCCATGAAATTGGGACTGAACCATAGTAGGAGACAAGGGGAGGGGGTAAGAGAAGGAGAAAGGGAGGCGAGAGAGAAGAGATGGGAATGAGAGAGAAAAAGACATCACTTCATGACAATTAAAGAGAGAACAGGTGTGTAGCCAATCACCAGGAAGCCAGCCGTTACAGAGGAGCGAGGGATTTGCTGGAAGCAGAGAGCTCCAGTGTTTTCTGCCATTTTGCATCGTTCACAAAGCATTGTTGCTGTTTTGTGTACTTCCCCTCCAGCTAACAATAAGCTTGTTTTGCAAAGAGTCCAAATTGTTGTTTACCATTTACGCCAAAGAAAGGCCTTTTCCTGCACAGGCTTTTGTTCTCTCTTGGAAGTGTGTTGTCTTCAGGATTAGTCTCTTTCATCATTCTAAATGGTTCCCTTTTGGACTATTAAGCTTCCCCCTGCATGCTATGCTTCACTGCTCATTAAAAGAGCATAACATACTCATATATTAGACCAAATATTATTTGGCAAAAGACTTTCGATGTTCACTTTTCCAGAACTTTTCCAGAATTGTTGTTCTGCCCAAGCAAGTTACTTGTTAAATCTCTACAACCTCTGGCTAGCAATTGTGTGTTTCTGTGAGTATGTTTCTGTGTGTATTCTGTGTGTTTGTGTGTGTGTCTACATCTGTGTGCGGGTACATTCTAAGTTGGCAATCAAACATACGGATCATCAATTTGTTCCAGTTCCCTTATCTACTGTCACTGTCAGGAGAGATTGTTGCCTTTTGATCTATCAGTCAATGTGTATTTCTTTTCAGTCAAAACCTTTAGAATTGGACCATTGAACCTTGTAGATAAAGGGTCTGGAGTTGGATAATCACTTTGAAATCTTTTGAAAGAAACTCATTATCAGGGACAAAAGAGTCATTAATTCAAATCAGTCACCATATTTAGTCCAATCACAGATTGGATATAAAGGACATAAAATACAAAAATAGGGTTCACCATGAGTTGGTAGATGCTTTCAGAAAAAAACACAAGGGTTCTTTGTTTCCAAAATGAATTGGAGTAGAGTGCAATCAATTTATGGGCAGTATTTGCAACTTGGTATTTCAGATTTGATTATTGATTATTAAATATTTCTGGACATTAGAAGTTCCTGCCTTTCCTTCACAAATGTCCTCAAGAATCATCCCTGTCAATTAAAACTTGCAAAAATACATCTGCAGCATCTGCAGCTATTCTAAAATTTATTTTGAGTGAGACTGCAATCTTACATGTCCAGCTTGTAGGTCAGTTCCATTTTCTCCCTCACCTATAAGTTTGTTTTAAGGAAAGAAATAACTTATCTCTGTCACATTTTTACCAAAATTACAAGGCCGCAGCACTGCAGCACCCACCCAGTACACAATCAACCCATTTAAAGTCTCACAGCTGATAATGACGCTCATTCCAAGACACATGACAAAACAAAATTGCCTACTCTGAAATCAGCATGTAGAAAACCAGCCTCTGATAGAGATTGTCCAGTGCCAAACGAGCCTCACCACGGCGACTTTAGCAATTCAAATCACCTCTCTCCTGTGCCTTGCATTAGGAGGCGGCAGAGAGAAAACCTTGTTAATGGTTTTCATTTACCCCCCAGCCAGACTAATCACACCAGCATTGGTTCCACTCACTGCTCTGACTGACGCATTGGAAATACTGCAGGGGCCGGCACTGTAGGTGGCGGTGGAGCAGGTCGATGCCCCTCCATCACCCTGAGTCCCAGTGCCAGTTTTCACCACACAACCTCAGGGCACGGGACAGAGGACAAAAGGATCTTGGCACATTTGTCACATGCAGATACCCATACACAGAAGTATGCATGTGGAAGTGCACATCCACACCCAACCTGTGCAAACCTGTGTGTCTGTGTGTGCATGTCTGTGCTTGGCAATGTTCATAAAACAACCCCTCCCTCTGGGTAAGCTGACCCAATTGAAGGCCAAAACATCAGATTTATGTGCTGTACTAGAAACAGGTTCTAATCCAAGGGAAGACACGTGCATGTATTCATGTTTGTGTGTGTGCATGTGTGTGTGTGTGTGTGTGTGTTTGTATGTATGAATGTGTCATTACTTGTGCTGCAATGCTGTTGATGATAGTTGTGCAACTGATGTGCACATTCAGCATTGAACCGCGGCTAAAATAATCTCATTAACTCAAGTATTTTTAAACATGGTGGATTAATAAAGATAGATTTAACAGTACCCACAGTACATGAGCAGAAAGCTATATGGTTTATTCATCCTCATCCTTTATTTATCCATAAATATGGTGGACAGTGAACATCCACCCAGAGAATTGTATAACTGACTAATAATGTGAGTCATTTCTGCAATCAGACCCATTCCAAGCTACACACATTCAAGTTATTATTTGTTCTTGCAGGTTGCTGGTTGTTATAATTTTTGGTTCATGTGTTGCTGTTTAAACATACTATAAAAGTTTCAAAGATATTCAGTCAAAGTAGAAAGCAGCATCCAGGCCAATTTCCTGCTGAGTCCATCCCAGCAGTGGGTGGTTGCTCTCTGGCCATGCTGTTCTGTGGGTGATAGAGGAGCAGCCCGGAGCCCTTGCAGCTAAAAACCTCCACCATGTTTTTCAAAATTAATCATTCAGAGTTGAAGGTTCCATTTGTGGAGATCGTGTCCATTTGCCACATGGCCGAATAACTGAATAAGTCAACAACAACAAGGAGACAGAATTCCTTCTTGGCCTTGGCCATTTCTCAAAATACCTCTCCTGAGGCTGAAACTGAGACGATGGGAAAGGAGAGGAAATGGGAGAGCCAAATGCGTGGTGACACTGTACACCACGAGACATGGTGATGAAATAATAAATATTGAACATTTAGGTCATACTTTATTCTTAGTAAAAGCCTCTTGTGTTTTTGGTGCATTAAAAGACAATAAACCCTCTAAATCTACCTCTCTGCCTTGCGTTATGTCTACACATGAACCAGAGTGCCTATGTCCTTTGTGCAGTACCAACACTCCAAATAAAAAACTGAAAAACTTCTACAATAGGTTCAACTTATAACTTCTTTATCTAAAAAGCCTTTTTTCAGAGGTCTTATGTGCATAAATCCACCAGGAAATGAGATAAAGGAAGAAAAAAACCCCCACTTAAATTACAGTGGACACCTCTACACAGACCTCGGAAGTATTCCATTTTGCCATGACATGACAATAATAGAAATGATTTGTGTGTTTCCAGTCCTATGGTTGTTCCATTCAGGATTTACAACAATGATGCACTGATACATTTTAGGTGGATGCACTAATTAAATAACACATTTTCCCAGCTTTGTGATAATTAGCTAGATGCTGACACTACATGTCAAGGACTTTTGTGAATGAATAAAATGAGCAGGTTATCACCTCTCACTCACTGGCAGTAATCAAGCTGTTTGGTTTGGAATATTTCAGTGTGTAAAAAGCTGAAAAACAGGAAATAAGATCTCCACTCAAAAAGGAAAAAAAAATCTGGCCTAACCATACAATTTAACCAGAATCATGCTGCAACCGTCAATGTTTTAGTGAGCATGATTACAGGAACACTCAAGCTTCAGAAGAAAAGCTATTTAAATCCATACTTTCTCCAATTCTGTGTGAACACCAAATAAAAAGGCACTAGTTGTGTGTTAAAAGTGAAACATGTAACCTTCTGCTCACACAGCTTTGATGGCTGTATCTGTTGTGTGAGTTGTAAGTGTGTGTGCATGTGTGTGTGTGTGTTCAGTATCCTCAGTATACACACATTTGAGCAAGTGCGCTCTCTTGCCTGAGTTACGGTGACCTGCCTCATACTTCCTGCTGATTAAATAGCTTTCTGAGTGGTTACAACATCAACACCATCCTAGAATATGAAGACATCTGATACTTGTAAAAGCCTGAAGAAATAATGTAGCAAGAGCGTGCTGTCTAAAGTCTTATTGAAGGTTTTCTTCCTTCATCACTTATTAGACCATAACACAGAATTGTTGCAGCAATAAAAGCGGTGTTCTTAATTAATGAGGGTCGGTTATAATGCATTTTTTTTTGTGTGTTTTGAAGGTTCTTAGGATGCCACACATAATTGTAGGTGATACGACATTTCCAGTTTTGTAAGATGGCTCCGAAGAAAGCAAAACTTTTAAAATGTGTAACCCTTATGGCACAGTCAGGCTATGCACCAAAGTGTGTGAAAGTTTGCTTCGCCTTCCATCCATTTTCATTGAAAACCATGCGAATGGCAAATGAAAAACATAATTTTCAGTTGCAAAGTGATTGATCAAGTGTGATGATCTGCACATTTGCATGGCTTGCCAATAGAAATGCTGCTTTAGACATGTTAAGTGCTTAAAGAAATCTAATCATGGCAGCGTCACATTATTCAATTTTACACAACACTATTTCCTGCAGAGTACCAAAACAAGCAAAGGAGAGATGCAGTATGGCGTACAGTTTTGAGGCAGGACCAGATGATACATTTCTACGCATCATTATTTGATAGATGTTTTTAAGTTACCCTAGTGATACTGGCTAACTGGCATGCTAGTAGCTAACAACAAACTAGCTAACACATAGCATAACATCGCAGCCAAGGGGTAGCTTGTTACCTATTAGCTACTAGCTATGATAATGATAGATATCCATTGCCAGTGTTATGTTTGAGCACTTCATTTAAAATGTGGAAATGTATTGTGACAGCCTCTCAATCAACATTGAGCCAAGATATCATACACGCAAACACAAAGTTCATTTTTCTTTCTGCTTTTCAAGCATGATGCTCAACCTAACTCTGCTCCAAGATAGCTGCTAAGTAGATAACAGTGGTGCCCTCCTCAAATGCCCGTCCAATCACACATGACATCCTTTTTCATTGTGAAGAGATACTTGTGTGTGTGTGAGAACAATGAATGTAATTGTAAGCCTATCTGTGTGTGTGTGTGTGTGTGTGTGTGTGTGTGTGTGTGTCTGTGCGTCTGTGTGCATATGTGACTGATTGAATGCTGCTTTGCTCAGACTGCCAGTGACGTTCCCTGTCAGGGAGCAGTAACATAGGTCTCTAACCATCACATTGTACTGTGGCATTGTATGATGATAAGAGAGTGCTGGAGACACTCGGCAGCCTCTGGGGTGCTCGGCTGCAGTGGAGGTGCAGCAACACTGCCTCAAATGTGTCTCCGGTTGTGGCATTAACTGTCATGGGCTGTGCCTTGTTGGTGTTATTTCTCTCTCTCTCATTCCATCTTTCTCTCGCTCTGCTCATATTTTCACCCTTTTTCCATTTGAAATAGTCTTTATTGATTTATTATTACGTTCATTTAGCAGTGTACTGGCCCACAATTCACGGGATGTCAATTTCATTTCAGTGTCATTTTTCCATAGCTAATTTGGGAAATATATCTGGCATAACAACATCAAATCTTGCAATTCAATTGATTACGCAGGGACTGTTGGTGGATGTTGAAGTTCAGAGGAGTGATGACAGTGCCTTCACATGCATCATGCACCATGTGCTTGAAATGGTAGCATAAAAAGGCTACTTATAGCTAAAGGTCAAACAGCATGACACCATCCACCCACCAGGTTGAGCTTTCCAAGAATATCAATTGTCATAGGATTTCTTCAACAATTACTTGATGTCTGAGATCAGTAACATATTTATTATTTGATTTCCTAAAAGAGGAAAAAAATGGAACTACTCACGAAGTGGCCATTAGGAAAATATGACAGAGTTAACATGTCCAAGCCATTCTTTTCTTGACAACTGTTATTCTTGCAGTCAGAATGAGGCTAAACAGCAGTACCTACCCCATGTCAGAGAAATGGCGATATGTATGGATGGTCTGTAAAAAGTGACTTCACCACTGTCCAGATCCCATTACCTTCCACACCATGGTCTGAATAGAACATTATCTTCCCTCCCTCTATGTCCTTTCTATCTTTGTCCCTTCTCTCCTGCTGGTGTGCTGTGTGACAGCTAAACACTATTTGCTGTTCAACAGCCACCGTTGCCTGCACCCCACTGATTTTCATCGAAATTGCACGCATCACCCAATCTCCCTTCCTCTTTTTATCTACCTGTAAGGCAATATGTGCCTGGGGAAGACAAGAAAGAAAGGTGGGCTGTAGAGACGACGATAGAGGGTAATGCGGATGTTATGGAGCATTAGAGCTGTTCCGTATCCTGCACAGCCTTTGTAGATATTGGCTGGTATTGGCTTCGCTATAAACGAGCCCTGACACTGTTTACCACCTTGACTAAACAAAAACATCTTCAAAGTCGTGTTGATGCTGCCCAGTCAGTATCAACTACACACTTTTGATTCACATCCATCTGTAAATTAGAAATTTCTTTAGAAAGAAAACAGAGAGCATGGGGGTCATATTTCACTCGCACTATCTCTTCCTGTAGCTACAAACATTACTCCTATCTTTATCTTCCCAACCTTGAAGTCATCATAGGAATAGATAGCTACAGTGTTTATGCTATATCTAATAAACTTAATTTAGCGTGCTCAGATCTAGCCTACATATGTGTGAATTGGGAATGTTACTTAAAAAAAAAAATCAATTATAGATTATTGACCCGCCCAGTGGTGTGACATTAACATTTGAGAGATAACTGGAAAAAACCCAAACAAAAGAATAAATGGTTTCCCCCAATGGGGTATTAAAGCTTTCTGAATCTGAATGAGTCCATTGGAGAAATAACGTTTATATGAATTTCAGTCAAAGTAAGAATCTCAAATACATTTAGAGGTAAAAATCTGATTAATTATTTTTCCATTTCTCTTTGTATATAATATATCTCTCAAAGTCATTGAGAGACAGAGGAGAGAAAGATACAAACAAGCAAACAAACAAATAGATACATTTATATTTTTTTTAATTGATAAAGAAAGCAAGAAAGAAAGACAACAAGTGTGAGAGAAAGTTGTTGTGCATATGTGTGTGTGTCTCCTTGTTGAGGTAGAAATGTCTTCCAACCTCTGTGATTGAATCAGCATGATGTCAGACTTGCTGAAAACATTAGGTATGATTAGTAACCGTGGGGCTCAGATGTCCTTCTGAGCAACCAATTACATACTGTATGTGGAACAAGAGGACCAACTCAGCTGCAGAGAGCACTGGCCCTGTGGCAGCTTCTCTGCTCTCACCTCTTCATTCTGGCCAAGTGGCTCTTCACCTGCTGGGTCCCTATCATATGTCTGGAAATACAACCTAATTTCTATGTATGGAGCTCCATACTGAAGAAGGGCCAACTGTAAGTATAGGGAGTGGTGTGCCACCCGATGTTGCACCAAGCTGTGGCTCCATAAGTAGGGAGGACAGTCTGTGTCCATCCCCCGGAACAATTATTTCTCTTAGGGAAGGACATTTGACATGGATGTGGTCACACATGACCGCCTGAGCAGGTTTTCCACCAGTCTGTCCCCCTCACGTTCTGACACTGTTCGCATGGAGAGAAGGGAAAGGAACAGATTTTCACCAGTGACAGAAGCAGTGGAGGGAGAGCACTGGCTGATTTTTGCACCGTGAAGGTGTCAGCTTCTTCGACAGACGGCTTCTTAACAAGTGGTCTGCCCCTGTTGAACCCTGTGATGATTCGCAGCAGCCAAGCAGACGGGCAGGTGGCCTGGTGGTGTGACCCTGGCCCGGGGCCAGACACCTGGGCAGGAGGGGACTGAGGAGAAGGCCATCGGGACCAGCTGCTGCTGATGACACCACTGAGGGACCGCTACCATGAATCAGGGAAATAAAGATCCAATATATTGATAAACTCTGTGTTAATGGAAATATGACGTGTATATATACAAAATGCTATATATCGATTTTTGGATTTTTTTTGTCTAACTCATATTTATTGGTAAATATTTCAAACACACCTATGGTTCCATCCTCAATAACCCAACTATTTTGTAAACAAAGGTCTTAAGGTGACTTATAACATTAATAATAAACCAAAATTTGCCACACTTAATGCCAGCAAGCATTTTGAGTCAGCTTTTTCAATTTTCCAATTAAATGGAACTGTACATATGCATTAATTAAATTAACAATCCTTAAAAACTCTTAATTACATCCTCCAAAACTATATCAGAAACCATCCATCCAGCACCCATCTCTTGTGGAATTTACCAGTGCACCTCTAAATGTATTTGAGATTCTTACTTTGACTGAAATTCATATAAACATTATTTCTCCAATGGACTCATTTGGTTAGTTTGGATATCTATTCAGTGTCATCCAAACACTGGCCAATTTATTAGTTACAAATCCTGGTTTATCCAAACAGCTCACTCTTCCAGACAGGGAGGTACATGGCTGTGACGTGTATAAAGCATGCAGACATGG
>CABFOQ010024160.1:18097-29734 GCA_900660455.1 Gephyroberyx darwinii
TACAGTGAATTGTGATCACACAGTGACATTGGAACACAACAACATTATTACACCATTGGTGCCCACAGTTTTAATGACACTGTAAGAGATTTATTACATGGAAATACTTTGCAGTGCATAACAAGTGTATAATATAAATGTGTATAGGCTGTAGGTTTAGTACATTTCCCAATGTCATGTATGACAGATGCTATTTCAGTAAGTCGAAGGCTTACTTACAGATTCCTTTTAATATGCATATGAGTGCAGCATCCAAAGTAAGTGTTCGTGACAAGTTATTGAATCAGCTTGAGGGTTTATTGCATGTCCAAGTAGTGTAAAACGTTATTACATGCTGGTCAGTTTTCATCTTTGGAAATATAAAACCAGTCACGGTCATTTATTGGCAATCTGCATTCAGACTTTTACTTTTAATATTTTCTTTTCTTTCTTTACTTTTTTCTCCTTTACAAAATGAAAGTGCTGGTCAGAATTTGTTTCCTTTGTTCTTGTCACACAATATGGCAGTAAATTGATCTTTTCAATTCAAAAGCCTGTGCATTGTAATACATGGTCCTTACCTGTTATTGATTATCCTTCAACCAGGTTTGACATGCGGTCTTTGGAGAATTCTGCAACAGGATGGGAAGCAAGGAGGAAGAAGATCAATGTTTTTACATTTTGGCTGTGTTCTTTCATAACTGTTCCCTCCTACTGAATGGGAGAATGGTGGAAAAGCCTCCCTCCACAGTTAGAACAGGACTCCCAAGGAAGAAGGCTATTACAAGCTACACAGCACGCCAATATATCACATTCATGGATGCATTTCCTCCAGAGTTTTATTTTGTCAAACTGTTCATTGGGGCTGTTTTGCCTCAGAATGATGCTATATCAAATATGCATGATGGGAGAGGTGATATCTTCTGAAAACAGCACTGCAGAACCACTGAAGTTCATCTACTCCTATGTAATGTCATGCAGATTTGTTTTTATCACTATTTTCTATCTCTGTGTGTCTCCGGTCATTTCACAAACTGAAACACAAACACACACACACACACACAGACACACAGACACACACACAGCTCAAACACAAAAGCGATGGTCATCTTCCCACTTGGTGGGATTCTTTCTACACCTCAAAACCAAAGCTGAAATATTGGCATTCAGAGTGCAGAAAGAAGCCAAAGGCCAAGGAGATGACACAGAAACCTAGCCAGATAGGCAGAAAGGAAATGCTTTGCTGGAAAGTGCAAACAACAGGGAGAATAAATTGTACATGTTAATAATTGATGATATGTGGTCAATGGGCTTACTTGAGGCTTATTGGACCTTCATATATAAAAAAAACATTGACAGATATGTGGGAAAATACAGTAATCATTATGCAATACACGTGATTGTTATATTATGACCTGCCCTGTTAGCATAAAGCAAACACTGTATAGCTGTATCCTTGGATTAGCACAATGTCGATGCAAACATTGTGAATATCTGCAAAAAATGTACTAAATTCAGAGAGGAAGCCTGTAAACTGTAACAGTATTACTGACTTGGCAGAGGTCAAAAGAAGAGGTGCAATGCATGGCAAAACTGAGTTGCAGTATCCAGTATTATTTAATATCACTATCATGTAATCACTCACTATTATGCTGAGGAGAATAGCCCACAAGGTATCGGTGCAATTTGGATGGACGACACTGAGGCAAATAACCACCCAGCTCCAACACTGACAAGCCAGCCAGTGTGAGACTCTGATGTAAGAGTGAGAAGAAGATTGTGGCTACATTGTAACAATTGTTTCATGTGCCTTGATTGCTAACTTGGACACTCTGAAGGCAACTTGAAACCCCATTTAATCAAGCCAACTCTAGTTAGCATATTCATTTGGAACAGTGATCAAAGAGTTGCACCATAGGTGGTTATAATGAATATTGAACAAAAAATAATGGACCCCTTCCAGCCAATCAGTATTAAAGTATTCTCCCAGGCCATGGTGTAGGCACTGTACGGTACCTACTGCACAAAGACAAGGTGTTGTCAAGTTTTTCTAAGAGTGCAATGGCATCAGCAGAAGTAATGAAGGTTCATGCCAATGTTTTTACTAACTTTAATTATTCCTTAAAATGATGCCGTCTGTTTGTACCGATAAGCTGCTGGCTCTTTCAGTTCTGCACAGTCATGTAAGCATTGCTGATTTAGATAGCTGTAGATGCTGCTCTCCTGATGATGCTACATTCCTGTGTGCCCAAAATCAATACCCTCCCTCACAATGACAACAACAACAACATAAACTGAAGTGAACCAGCCCTGGATTGCCTGCCTGCCTGCCTGCTGCAGTTATTCCATTAAAATGTCTTTCATTTCCAATTTTAATGCCAAAAACATTTTCCACTCTCCTCCATTTCCTAACTTATTTCACTGATGTCTTTCCCCACTAAATATCTCATGCAGCTTTAACTTTCTGACGGAGAGGCAAAAGTTTAGAAAGCCAGTGTTAAAGCTTTGCCAACAATCAGGCTTGTTAGCGGCAGAGCGTAAGGCTCAAATTGGCAGCTCTGAGGTGACAGGTGTGTGGTCCTGCATTGGCTGTATTTGTATTCCTCTCACTTTATTTAAGAAGAGGTGGGGGATAGAGGGGAGCAGGGGGATAGAAAAAAAGACAGATTAATCAATTAGGCTTTCAAGGGCTCTGCTCTGCTTTTCCCTCCTAATCAGATACAGCTCTAACTCTCCTCTGCCAAAAAACACACAAGGAGGCCACCCTAATGAAGAGCAAGGTGCAGCCATGTCAGCCCACCCTATGTAGAGGCAGTCGGTGCTAATGCTTACTTTTTCCAGCAATTCAAGCTTTCAAACATCCTGCAGAAAGATTCGTTTTGGAGGTGCCCAAGTGCCACCTTCACATCTTCCCCAGTGGTGATAAAGGGGTTATTTTGGCAGCCATGTAAGCCTGGGCCCAGTCCTCTCATGTAAAGATCTGACAGCTGTGACCTTCATGGGAACCCGTCCAATGACCCTGCAGGTGGAGAGCTGCTGCTGCCCTGGTATTAGTAGACGTACAGACACCTCTTCAGGGAAGGGGGTAAAAATAAGAGGAATGTTTGACGTGGAGGAGAGAGCAGCCTGGAGACACAGTAATTTGTCTGGGTCTGTGCCTGCCGAGTGGAGTCAGGATAACACGGGGGTAAGGGCAGAGTGTATTCTAACAGCACATGATGAGCATGTACTGCTTCTGGAGCACAGAGTCAAGGGGCATGGATGGTGAAAATAACCCATGGTAAACACTACTTTGGGCTTAGTAAGAAGACATGGTAGCGAAATTCTTGATTCCCATTTCCTTACAGTTTCATTCACTGACCCATCGTATGTTACAGATGGCAGTCTATTTAAGACTACGCAAGACAACTGCAACATAGCTGTGCGTTGTTGAATCATTTATTTTGCACAGGCATCCCAATCCCTAAAAATCAATCAGCATATGGTGTGCGGCGTTGGAGAGAAGCATTGTTTTCTGTTCATGTATAACTCTCAATTAGGCTTCTCCACAGGGCTCTAAAAAGAAGTCACTCCTAGATGCCTCGGCTTTGCTGTTCAGAGCAGAGGTGTATTCTGGGGCCTGTGGCACTGTTCCGTTTACCATACTGTGAATGTAATTAGATCCAAGAGCTGCCAGTATTTACTGGCAAGGGGAGCTGCCTCTCTCCGCTCCTCAGACAGCCCTCCATCTGTCTGATTGGATTGTTGTCCCAGGCAGCACCAGATATGACATGGGCGCTGGAGGAGGCAGCCAAGGCTGAGGTGCCCCCAACATGGCCTTGCGCTGCTTTTAATACACTACCATAGCCAGGGGATCAATGATAAGAATATGAGTGTGTGTGTGTGCGTGTATGTGTGTGTGTGTGTGTGCATGCCCGTGTTTGTGTATATATGCACACGATAAGAATAGTTATAGGAGATTTCACGATCCCTCAGGGTTAGAACACACAATGGTTATAATTTTCCTCGATATTAGAGGAACACAGCCTTGACAGATAGCAGATAAGGTGTAGACTATGAATTGCTTAGTGTAGGCAGAATATTAAAAGGGGACACAGAGATTTATCCTCTGGTGGGTTTAATGACTTAATGGTACAAAGATCCAATAGAAAAATGGTGGTATGAAACACAGGCTCATTTTAATTGACTCCATTGACAACATTTTCTGGTGGTTTACCTAGATGCTAGCAGGGCTAGCCTGACTTGGTGACACTGTGCAGTTGTATTCCAGCATATTTGTGTTGTGTCTCTTGAATTGCTCTCTCTTTCGTACAATATAGAAATCAACCACATTTTGCTACAGACCACAATTGTTATTGGAAATGTACTGAATGTATCATAAAAGGTGATAATAAAATCCCAAAAGATGATCATTTATGTTTTAGTCTGTCTTTGCTATCTCACAGGTTTGGACATTTTCTTGTGTCTTTTGCTCAAAAGCATGAAATAACTTTGCCATTGTTACATTTTCTGTTATTTATACACTGGTACCCGTTGTTCCCTGTTCACTTGTACAGTTGTTCTTCAGTGAGTACAAAGACCATCAGGACGACGTGTCCTTGCCATTAGCTCAGCACGGAAGCAGTAGTCTCACTTATTACTCCCCTGCTTTACCGCACCAGGAACAGTGGCTGGACATGGTAAAAAAAAAAAAAAATCTACTGTGGAGAGAGAAAGGGAGAAGAAGTAGAAGCCAGTACCCGCTGATTTTGGCAGTTAGGGCTTAAAAGGTAGTGATTGAGAAGGGAGCAAGTCCTTGGAAGTCAGACCCAGAGTGACTGAGCGAAGACAATGACAGTTATGATTAGGTCTTCTTGATGTGGGCTTGGTGCTGAGCCAGCGGGGCCTGGGATGGAGCTGTGGGAGAGGGCAAAGGAGCCTCCTGTGGAGCCACTGATCAAATGTGGTGTTCAGTACAGCGATGTGGCGCACAGGAGGGGCAGATAAAGACGCAGCTCTTGGTCTGAGTCACAGAGAGGAAAAAGGCTCCCTGGGAAAAAAAGGGAATGAAAGACATCTGGGGAGATTCGCGTGTGGCAATGTGCCTTTAAGACAGCTAAAGGAACGAGATGTGTTTGAAATATTACCCGGGTGGTTCTGCGTTTTTCATTTCTTATCCCCCCTCTGCTCCCCTCGTATACACTCTCACAATAATAAAACAATCTTTTTTTTGCTCCCAATGTCTCTCTGCAGAGTGAATTTTGGAGAAATCATTTTTTAAGGCAATTCACCAAGGTTATATGGGAACAAACCTCAGAACATGGCCATCCAGCTGTTTATCCATTTTTTCCTCAAACACACACACACACACACGCACACACATTCTAAACCTCATGCCTCCCTGGTTTACAAACAAATAAATACTTGTAATCTACAGTAAAAATGCACCTATTGCTCCCTACAGTAGGTTTATCATAGGGTTGCATTGGAAGATTGCATAATTACTGCAGTCCTCCATCACGTCAGAGCACCAGCCAAACTCTGTCCCTCAGTTATTATTGATGATGTATAGTCTCTTCTGCCAAATCTCCACAGTTTACACAATCCTCTTCTCACCGAAGGACAAGATTACTTTGTAACATCATTTAATTCAAGGGGGGTTTTACTGTCCTTTTGAAAACTGTTATATGACCGCTACACAGACACAGTACATGTTGGATTACCCATTAGTGGGCACGCTTCATCCTCATCCTCTTTATGCCCGTCTTGTTATTTATACCACTCAATAATTCACATCTTTCTTCTTCTTCTCCCTCATCTTTTCCTTTTCTTCTTTATCCCCTTTTTTGCCCTTTACGCCCCTCTCCTCCTCATCCACTATAATTGACTTTGTTTTCTCTCTCATACTCCTTTTTATCTGTCCACCGCCTTTCCCTCGTCTCTCTCTTCCTCTTTCCCCTTCATGGAGTGAGTGCTCCTTCCACCAGCTCCCTGCTCACCTGAATGTCTGCCCTCATCACATCATCCAGGAACAACTCAACAGTCGCACTAACACAGTATATTAGAGAGTGAGATGGGATGTGCAGATGCAGCCTCTATCTAATTTCCCATACCTGTAGATTGAAAATAAATCTATGGAAAGTAGGCTATGTGGACGTCCTCTGACAAACTCCTATGAAAAGATATCAAATCAGCATTTCCTGACACATTTCCGGAAGGTAATCGCGTGCGCCCGAATTTTTCGTTTTAACTGGAAAATCTGATATTGTATCTCCCCTGCAACATGACAGAGTGAGTTTGAAATGAGCTACAGGGAACTAAGAGTGAAATAATGCATTAGAGGGCTAATAATACATTATTACTTGGATTAAATATGTATCTCATTGATATGATATCTCACTTTTATCCGTCTCCGGTGCTCTCGCTTCCACGCTGCAACATCACATACCGTATCTCATATGCAAGACATCTACATGTATAATCCATGCTGTGTGACAGGGGGAGTAGTGCGGCGGTGGAGGTGAAAGTGAGTTATTCTTTATTCCAAAGAGCACTTTGTGCAGTCTGTGATTAAGCCACCAGAACAGGAAGGACTCTATGTATGCTGAGGGATTTTTTTAAGAGAGAGATAACACACTTTGTGGAAACTTTCAATACGATATAGGACTCTGGACAGGAATTCAGAGGATTTCTGATAGCTTTACTGTCATACCACTTGTCGACGGGCTTCTGTAGTTTTTCATGAGCAAGAAAGAAATTCTCCTTTATCACTTTTCCCTATGTGAATAATGATTAAATGTCACCACCACAAAGACTGATACATTTGATGTTAACAAAGTTCTCGCTTGGTAAAAGAACAACATAAGCAATTCCAACATGTACATCAAGGCCTAACTTAGCTGTTTAACATACAGAATAGCAAACTTGGATGTTTGCCTGTTGGATTTGCAAATCATCCTTTAATCTAAGATATATTGATTTGTGAGTAGAAAATCTTTCACAGAGATACTGGATGCAGACTAAACAGCCGAACATGTTATCTTTTACCTAAATATTACAGCGACTTATAAATCATATCACACTCTATCTATGATAGAACAATATAAATAAACTTATTTGCTTTGATCAAAGTTCAGAGTTAATGGTAGCAGAAAGAGACAGAAAAGAAGAAGAGTATTAAAGCCTGGAGCCGTGTGTACAATGTGAATCTGTCTGGCGTGTGTGGCTTTCAAGTCTGATCTTTTTATTCCATGTTCTTTGAACAAAATAAAAAAATATTGCTTTTCCTGGATGGCTTAATACCCCAAGCATGCACTAAATGTTACGTCAGCATGGTCGATTGTATACTTGTTTCATAGCCATGCATCTAATTCTCACGTCTATCTGGTTCCTTACTAACTCTATTCACAGTATGTAGGTTACAGAACAATAACAGGACGATAACATCTGTCCACACAAATTTTTCTCCATACCTTGATATCAAAAAAGCACCGGCTGAAACAAAAGGGTGTGAGGATAACACCAGATGCAGCATGAAAGTCAGTTTGCATCACAGTGAGCAATGAATTACCTGAATTTAACAGCAGCTCCTATTTTCTGAATACTCAGAAACATGTGACAAGGGCTTAATTGCTTGATATGAATGTGATTTCATAAGCACTACATTGAAGTTGTCCATATAAATATAGCTAATAGAAAATGTTCAGCACCGCAGGCCAATGCCCTTGGTAATAAGGCAGGAAAAACATAATTAAATGAAAACTGAAAGCTCTCCCACATCCTGTCCATTCTATACAAAATACAGTTATCACTAGTGTGTTGTTAGCCAGGGATCTCAACTTAGACAGCAGAACCTCATTGTTGTGTTTTACAATAATGTACAGTGAATATGGCATGAAAAATGGCTGCTTCCATATCAACACTCATTAGGAAATCTGCAACCTACTTCTTTCTGGGCTGAGGAACTCTTACCCTTTGTCAAAGATATCTCATAAGCAACAGGATGAAGTGCCTCTGGCGCAACCTCAGGCATTTCCTAGAGCAAATGCCAGCTCAGTAAAATGCATTTTGAACCAGTGAATAGATAACAACAGCATATGCCCCAATACTATTAAGATACTATTGTATTCATAATAAAGATATTCAAAATAGTTTCTATTCTGACATATTGTGGAATGTGACTTCTGTTTTACCAGAGCGTCAGAACAAGGGGAATGAAGGTATCCGCACTGTGCTGTTTTCCAGGGGTGTCTATCCTTGTGATCCCTTGAGATGAGAGCTACTCAAATGGATTCTGAAGAGCCCTTTTATTTTCCTCTAATGAGCCGATGGCCAGCGGGCAACTGTTGTCTCCCGCTGTGTCGTAGTCTGTATAGGTAGTTTCCCTTTCAAACACAACGATCCACTCGCTGCAGCCTGCAGTGCCAGGTTACCACTGTGCTTCATAGTTTGCACTGACACTACCTCTAATCTTTAGGCACAGTAAGCAAAGAGCCAGAGACCTCCTTTCAAAAGAGAAAACAAGAGCAGGTTGTGTTCATAGAACATGACATATGTTTGAAAATGGGTTCCTGTTATGCTGATACGACTCTTCCTGAGGCATTCATTGGCATCCCACAGCAGGTGACCGCCGATTAATCTCTCCACCACATTGACATTCAAGCAACAGTGTGGCGATGGAACTCCTCAGATGGGTTTTGCAGAGCTGGAGTGAGCATCGGTTAGGGGAAAGGTATAGAATACTGATAATGGATGAGGCAGGTTCTTTAATGGGCTAAAATGTAGGGACCAAACATACTGCCAGAGTACATGGGTTTCTGCGTAATGTGTGAAAGAAAAATTCCATTTGCCTCAGGTTGGATAGTGCATATATTCTTTTGTGCTGTTATGTACACAACAAGGTGGGATTGGCAATGTTCAGACAGGCACCTTTCTCATTATCCTTGCCAGCAACAAATAAAAGAGATAAAAAAACTGCCTCTGCAACAGAAGCATACCTGGCCCTCCAATTATCTCCTATCCGTGTTTTTGTCTATCTGACACATTTTACCAGTTGAGGGTTAGACCCTAATTAGGACTCTGTTTCCTCTCCACCCTCACATCAGAAAGAGCCCAATAAAATATTTAACATGCACAAGCCCTGGATAAAAGGCTTGAACACACAATAAGCTCCACAGTAAGGTTGAGAGATAATTTCCTATGCATGTATTCTATAAAATATTACCTTGAAATATGCCGACAGACTGAGACTTGACACAAGCTTTTATAATGCTCTGATGGTGTCTTTAGTAAAAGGCTCTTTCATCATGCTAACTATGCCTGGAAACTAGAGGCATGTAGCTGGCAGTGAGGAGTCAATTTGCTTTTGGTAGTTGTGACACATCTGTTAGCAAACCTGAGCTGATCCGGCCATTAGTAAAAGACACAACTATTTTTTTCCCATGTCAGTATTATATTGTCGTAATTGTGTCAGTAATTAACAGAGTTCCCTTGCCTGAGCTCATGAGAGGTTCTGTGGAAGTTCATCTTGGAGGTGGTGAGTGGGATTATTGATTATATCCTGCTGTTTCTCTCAAGTCTGAGAAAGCCACATCGAGGACCCGTGCACTTCCAGCCCTCCGCATCACAGGTTCAAAGAAAAGGAGGGTTTTATTTTCCAATATTGATAATATCCAAGGGCACAGGTTCATGTGTTTTAATTAACATGAAATTACATGGACATTATCTTCCGCACAATTACTTGGATAAAGTTGAAAAACTCACCGTAATGAAGTGTGGTTAAATAAAACAATATCCTGCCGTTGACATCCATTTGTATAATCAAATGATAGCATAAAGGTGTTTCCAGTAAACTTCACTTCATTCTCTACCACTGACTTCCTATTTCATTGCACTTAACTGTACACTGGTAGAGAAAGTATGACTGTGGTGAAATAAAATATAGCTGCATAACTAGCTTTAGATGCAACTGCATTTAATGGTTCCAAAAATAAATTGACTGCCTTGCTGTCTGGTCAGTAATAGGATTGTGTCGTGAGTTTCCCGAGTTGAAGGAACTTTCAAACCATTTACTGACCCCTCATTTTCAAATTTACTGCAAGCAATGGATTCATATTGAGAACATCAAACATCATGCCTGATATGTTTGCCAAGATTGAAACAAGTGTTGAATCATACATTTACATTGGTGTAGTTATTTCATTGATAATGAAGAAAGAAATGTAACGTTTTGCTTGATTTCTGTATGTTGGTGTAGGGGTTGTACATGAACCCTTCACATCTATGTATTTGCAGTGTCCTTGTTTACTCTGGCCTGGTATTCCACACAATGTAGCTCTAATGTGGAATTCTACTCTACCGCTTTAAAATTATTTGTACTATCCTTCCATGAAACACATGACCGTGGAAATAATCAGCAAGAAAAACTTTCAGACAAAACTTGAGCCAAACAAATGAGCCCACCCTAATCTGTCACCTAATTGTTCATTAATTATATCGTAAATCACTGTGACAATGACAGCTAGTCCCAATTACAAATGTCACGGTTGGGCTGGCCCCTCCATCAAGCTTCATTGTCCCTGGAAACCACATTGTGTACAAATCACCTTCTTTAATTAATGCCAGAGCCATAGGTCATGTAAAATAGAGACCCTACTACACACTGTTTTCCCACTTATAGCTGTTGAAATGAGATAAGAACATAGCAAGTACATATTCTGAGCATATCCTTGTTTTTGCTCAATTACACTTGGATGTGAGACAGTAAAAATTATTTCTTAATGATGAAAATGAAAAGCTTAATTAAAACATAAAATTATCAAGATATTAAACATAGGATAATATGGAACCACTGCAGGTCTTCAATAATCGAATGAGGGCATAATCTGAGTCAAATCAAACCACTTTGCCCAATTATGCTGCATCTGTTGTTCTTCCTCGTTCTTCCTGCCACAATAAAATATGATTTATCGGAGTGATATTTCACTCTTTAACCTGTTGCTACAACTACCCCAGAGTACAATACTGTTTAGAAGTCAGCCAAATGATTTGGCAGTAAAGGCTTTGCTTTTAGCCTGGCATTGCAACATCACTCCAGACTGTTCCAATATAGTCATCGAACAACCAGCAGTAATAATGATGAAACATTCTTGATGATAAAATGGGTTTCTTTGCCAAGATTTACAGTTTGGTCATTTGTTTTTAAGACTGAAAGTTATTACGGATGATGTCATACATAAGCTGGAGACTGAAGAATCAATCAAACTTTATTTAAATTGATTTTACTATAATTCATTGCTTCCAGGTGTAATGGTAAAGTTTTACCAAACTTTAACATTTATCAAGATAAACTGATATGTTTTATTGACCAAAATGTTTTTTATACAGCTACAGTGTTAATATATCAACATAATATATATAATAATATATAATAATAATATATAATTGACTTAATTTATCCTAACCTCATGCATCTCCATGCATTTTTACAGATTCAGAGGACATTTACACTGTTGCATATTAATAGATGATGCAGTACTTGAAAACAGGTAAATGTGGTTCAGGCATAATGGATCTCTCTGTAGCTACAAGGGCTGCACAGTGTCCTCCTCTCAACCTGTTGGTCCCTGAACCCTGGGGACTCACCTATTAAGGACTTGGCACTGCTGCACTAAAGTGCTC
>CABFOQ010024160.1:32542-48105 GCA_900660455.1 Gephyroberyx darwinii
GCATGGAAATAGGGGCAATAGGAAAAGTAGAGGTGTCTCATTACAGGTGATGATATTGCAGCCTAGATTGATGCCGTAGTTCTATCTCTGCTGAGGAGTCAATGACATGGCTGCCGGTATGAATCAAGCTCATAGCTGTCAAGAAACTGGAGAGCAGCTCTGCTGGAACCATTTGTGTTTGGCTCAGATTTGGGACAGGAGGGTGGATTTTTTTTTTTTAAACAAAATTCAACAACAATGGGTTTGTAGATATATTGAAAATGTTAATTTATGCGATGTGTTTGTGTGCGAGAGATGAGAAGAGAGAGGAAGGGCGAAATACAGAGAATGCAAGAGAATACAAATACAAGAGAGAGGCAGGGATGAGTTTCTATGAGATGACAGAGGACGGATGCAAGCAGGAAGCAATTTGAGTAGGGATGTGAAGGGATGACAACACAATACAAAATTTGTTTTTGGATTCTCTTTCTTAACCATACATTTTATGGGAAAAGCAAGAGGAAGCATTTCAGTGTCCCTCCATCTTGCCTGTCAAATTTCAAAAGGTCACTCAACTTGCTCAAGGGCAGGTGGTTCCCAATCCAGTCCTCAAGTACCCCTTGTCCTGCCGGTTTTTGCTCCAGCTCTACTCAGGCACACCTGAACCAAAACGTGAAGCCTCTAATTGGTTCAGGAGAACCTGCAGGAGAAGGGGGTCCTTGAGGTCTGGATTGGGAACCATTGCTCTAGGGCAGTGGTGTCCAATCATGTGCCATGGAGGGCCGAGAGTCTGCAGGTTTTCACTCCAACCAAAGACCACACCAGGTGATTTCACTGATTAGTCCCTCCTCTCTGGTTGAAGGTGTGTAATCAGTGAAATCACCTAGTGTAGTCTTTGGTTGGAGTGAAAACCTGCAGACTCTCGGACACCACTGCTCTAGGGGATTCATGCCTTTCGTTTTGATTTTACATTGCATCAACACCCCTGTACAATGACTACAGTGGATTAATAGACAGATAACTCTCTCATTGACTTTAAAATAGAAACTCATTAGCAAGAGGAAATATTGGATTTGATTGTGAGAAGTGACAGTTGTTCTATGGAGGCTGAACAAAGGCTGCTAACTGAAGAAGAACCAAGGCAGGAAACACGTCTTCTTTATCCCCTCACACCACGGTACACTCTCCCGGGAGCCGAGGTCATCCTTAATGGCATCAAGAAATAAAAATTGTCTTTTGTTATTCCAAGGAATCTGTCTCTCACTTGCCTCCGTCACAGGCCACATTTCATTAGTCCCATCAGCAGGGTAATTCAGAATAAAATATTGAGGCTAAATTAAAGTGCGTGAGAAGCATGGGAATGGTGTCGCATTGCTGACACGTCTAGCGTAGCTTGAGGGATGGTTAGTGAAAAAAATAAATCTAAGACCTGAGACCGATGCACCCATACTGTCGCACAGATGAGTGCGACACAGATGGTGAGGTTCATGGTCTGTTTTTGTGTAGGACTAAATTTATTAAAATAAAAAAAATGAATGACAATTTTATCTAATCAATGTCAATATTGCCATAATAAGGCTTTGTCTCATATGTCTGGGTAATGCCTCGAGGTCTCATTAGCACAGGTGCTAAAGTGTAAAACACTGTAAAACACACACTGTTAGCGTGATTACATGAGTCAGATCTGATGGTCAGTGGTATGAATATTGCACTCTGGATATGTGATATGTTCCTGTGACACTTGACAGTGGTGTATTAGATCAACCAGGGAATTAGTCATCTTTCAGTGACAAATGTAATAGAAAGAAACTCTTGATAACTGAGATATTAGTGAAGCTCCAAAGAAAGAAACAAAGCTACCGTGACATATCTGCTTCATACTGTATCACCCGGAATAATGCAAAGCTTCTGCTTTCGAGAAAACATTAGACTTAAAAACATCTAGTTAGCTCATGTACTTCTTAAGTCCAACTTCATACATTTGTCTGAGTGGTTGCACAGTAAATGTTGCTAAGTGAAAATGACTGTGATTTTCTGCTTGGTTGGATATCAAACAGTACACAGTTGGAACAGATATATCACTGCTAAGGTTCTGCCTTTCATTTCACTCTGATTTACTGAGATGATGGATAGCATGTGTCCTACCATGTCTGCCAGGGTGAACCAAATTGAATACACACATTGGAGTAAAACACGGGGATGCACTTGATTGTGACTGTCAAATAACGTGCAAAATATCTCTGTCTACGTATGTCACAGAGGAGGCGGCTCCAAAAGGCAGATGCTGGGGAGGGAAAAGTGTCAAATCATCAGATATTACAAATGTAAAGATAATGAGAAAATAATAGGGACCAAGATAGCAAGAAAGCAGGTGGAGTAAATTAGAGAAAATACGTGTGTTTTAAATGTAATTTTCTATTTTTTTATGATGAAGAGGGAGTGCAATTAAGGAGTTATAAGAGGATTGTGCTGATGACTAAAATATATGAGGGGACTCAATTATATGTATTTTTTTCAATGATCTATCTATCTATCTATCTATCTATCTATCTATCTATCTATCTATCTATCTATCTATTCCCAACAAGCTAAATACTGGTGAATAATGTTGTGATTAAGAGCAAAATCTTCATAGAGAAATGTACTGCAGATGGTGTGCCAGTAGATTTTTATGTTTATAGTTTTGCAAACGTTTATCAGGTGAAAAGGAAGGAAAGCTGCAGAGGAAAGGTATGGGAAAGAGTTCTGTATAAAGTCATTTTGGCAGGTACTGAATATTTTATGCTGAGCAAGGCCAAAAGTTTTGGATGAGGAAGAGTCAAGCAGATATTCATAATAATGATTGTACAAATCTATGGGGAGCAATAGAAATCATTCTTCCAACTTGTGGTCCAGCACCATCTGAGGTCCATATGTTAAACTGCTTGATGCAAGCAGTGGGTATGAGTGAAAGACAGACCATTCAAGAAATAAAAATAATGTATAGGCCCATGGGTGCTGCTGGGCTCCCTGACAAGATGCGATACCATGTTTGTTCTTCCTCTTTCTTCCTTTTGAAGAAGTCATTTAGAAGCATTAAATATTTATGATATATAGAAATACTGGGCCATAATGAAGTGCAGTATATGACCATGTATTCCCATGTTGCTGTATGCTACAATTTGCAAAGATTAAAAGATAACTTGAAACCAATTGTGGATTCATAGTATTAACAGTGTTATAATTACAATCTCTAATAATATGACCATATATGGTCCCATATATATTACTATTTATAACAGAGATGACTGGATACTTAGCCCATATTAATGATGATCATTTTTAGAGAGCAAAATGTACTTACACCTTTGGGGATCTCATTTTGCTACTGCTATGTATGAATACTGAGTGGCATTTTTTAAGATTAAATGAAGCATCATATTTGCAAACATAGCATTATTATAGCAAAATGTGACAAATTCATGACTTAGACAATGTTCACCGAATCATTCTTTGGTGATTTTGACAGGATTTACAACAGTTAATTCATTAGCCTGTGGCTCAGTGGTAGAGCAGGTTGTCTACTGATCACAAGGTTGGCGGTTCAATCCCCAGCTCCACATGTCAAAATGCCCTTGGGCAAGACACTGAACCCCAAATTACTCTCGATGGTCAGGCCAGCACCTTGCATGGGTAGCTCACTGCCATCAGTGTGTGTGTGTGAATGAGAGGCAAACTATTGTAAAACGATTTGGATAAAAGTGCTATATAAATGCAGCCATTTACCATTTTTTATTTGTGTTCGTAGATCTCAAAGACCTAAAACACCACCATGTGAGTATATATCTCTCTTTCACCCAATTTGAAATCTACTTCGTCTGTGACATCTCACAGTTTCAGCTAAGCCCAGAACAAAACATTCAGTTGAGAACCGTAGGTCAAAATGTCATTACCACCAAGTGAAAACTTCCAAGCTCCAGCAGCGTCTGTGTTCATCTGAAAGTTATGTAGAGTGAAATTGAACATTCACAGTTTATTTTTCCAGCTGTCACTAATATGTCCATTTCAGGTTCATAATGTTCCCTTGGTTTAATTGCTTGTGAATCATAAAGATATTTTGGAAACTCGCCAGCTTGGGACACACACACACACACACACACACACACACACACAATACACCCTTATTACCCAACTACAGCATTTACTACATCCTGCAAAGACCTGCTGAATGTATTGAAATGACTGCTTTCCCCTGGAATCTAGAATCAGATTATAAACAAGGATGATGATGATGATGATGAAGAATAAAAATGCTCCTCATTTGAGTCCTGTAAAATACAAACAGCCAGTGATGGGGAGTATTTTTCTCAACTAGTTTGACTACACTTTGGGGTAGCTTCGTGTTAGTTCAACTAAATTCAAATTTGGGCAATGTCGTAGTTTAGTAGATTACTTAGTAAATTACTTTTTTAAGTAATTTAATTCATTCCACTGCAAACACTGCAAACAGCATACTTATACCAAAAATACCCAAAGTTGTTTAAATCCACAAATACTGTAAATTAACCACTAATATAAAATATTTAATTTGGAAGCTTGAGAAAAATAAAAAATTATCTTCCAATTTAGTGTTTGACATCAGCGTTGGTAATTGGCAAATTAATTAATCTTTGATTTAATTTTTAATTTTTGATTTCCCAGTGGTATTTCACAATAGGTATTTCAAAGTTGCTACACAGTTGGTATTTCAAACATAATCAAGTTTTGTTCCCTTGATGCACTAAGCAGTTTTTGATGTATTGGCTTGGCTTGGCATTGTGTACTGCACTACTCCTTGTCAAGGCAAGATGCTTCAAAATATTGCATACCATTACAACTGTTACATTGCATACAAGGGACAACGACATAAACATTACAGATTACTTTGAAACACAAAATTCACAAAACATCACAATAAAACATACCCCTGCAGACATTTACAGCTGGTAATCTTTACTGTGACTGTTTCCCATCAACAGCTCTTGGGTACTCTGTTCACATCAAAAGGGATAGTGACATCAAACGGCATGTAAAAGAGAAGTAACTACATGTAGATATTATTTGTTATTGTTTTAAGTTTAACAATTAAATCGACTTGCAACAGATTGGCATTTTCCTCAGTTACATCCTGATCCTCAGCTCAGAGGGTAGGAAGCACAGCACAAAAATACAATCTGGTAATAGAAACTGGAGTCTTTGATATGGGTCCCCATGGGCGGCATCAGCTTGAATTCTGAGAGGGGGTTGTATGAATCCTAACAGAAGGCTCCTACTGCAGGGTCAAAGCTACACTGAGAAACGACACGTGCTGAATACATTTGAAATACACTCTGCTTTGATATTCAGATCAGCCACTGCTCTGTTGGGAAGAGCCTTGGGTATTATCATCCAAGGGAGAACAGCCGTGAAAATGCATGTTGACTTTTTGCACTGACTAAAAGCATACGAGTATGTCGCATACCAACAGCTCCACACTCACTTGACTTAATGACTAATCATATGTAGCTATCACTCCAATGCATCAGAGATATGTGGAAATCCCAGGAACAGAGTATTTAGTAAGAAAGCATAATCCATTTTTGTCTTTGCATTAATTTCATCAGTTCATTTTATGTAACAGCTGCTACAGGAACCGGTCGGCCATGCTTAGTAGGGGAGCTGTTTGACAATGTCGTAGGAGTTGAAGAAATAACGAGCCAGAGTTGCTTCAGTTTCATTGCTCATATAAAGAATACTGGTGTGTTAAACTTTTTTGATGTCCCGATAAGAAACCTTATGCAGCAATCAATAGAATAAACTAGATACAAAAAACCTGAACTCACCCTTTAATTAGAGCTACTTCCCCATCCCATCCCAAGATTTAATCATTGCACAAAATTAATTATAGCATAGAAGCAGGAATATTGTAACCCTAAGGTTATATGGGTTCTGGCCTCTATCTAACTACCAGATAAAACATCAGTGGTTTTAATTATTGATAATTAACCTCATGAAATATGATTCATGCCCCTCTCTCCACATCCCTCCCTAGCCTCTCTTTCTCTTCTTGATATTTATATTATGTATAGACCTCTTCATTTATCACATATGTATTCAGCTACAGTGGTTGTTGGTTGGTAAGCAGGAAGACCCCGGACCTTTTCAAGAGCACTCATTATCAAATTGATGTCCGGGACATGATCTCATGCAGTTCTAGGCATAGCTTCATATTTGCTCCGTGTTGTATTGAGCTGAGAGGTTTCCTCCCTTGGTGTTGGCTGTGCTTCTGCATACAGCGCAGTAATGTCAGCTCATATCAGTCATATCATGCCCTACCTCTCATGTTCCCAGTCTAATTTCCATTGTCTGACCCAGCCACCCCCCACTTGAAAGGCTGAGGCTGGAGATGTTGTTCTCTTCTTCCTAGGACCTCATTAGAATCCCCTCCAGCCTCTCAATCACAAGACAAGAATATGACTGACAGTTCTCCCTACACACATGTGGGTATATGTGCGTTATTATGGGTGTGCGCGCATCTGCACAAGCCCACAGACACAGGCAGTGATGCACACAATCGTGTATGCTCAAGTGTACACGCATGCACACGTGGATGTTCAACCTCTCCCTACACGTACGGGAACATCATGTGTGTGCAGATTCATAACCAAGGTGATCAGTCCTCCAGGGCTCATCAGCTGGCTAGTGCCTCTTCATACACCCTCTGCCGTTGCGGCCGGCGCGGGTTTGTGATTGTCCTGACAGCTCCATTAAGGAAGAGAAGGTGATTGCATTGTGCTCCATTCCCATAGCACGCACGACTAACCAGGCTCAGGAGTCAGTGGGAGGGACCCCTTTAAGCTCTGCTCTGTTGTGTTTATGTCAGTTTTGACACAAACCTTTCATGTAAGTGGGCCTCAACTGCTCACCACTGTACTATGAGCTGAGGTTATTAGCAGAGAGGGTGTCTCTCATCCCGACAGTATCGGTACGTCTATTGTTGAGGCAATACATCTTACCTGGTGTTTTCACTGGAAACCGTGCAAACAGCATAGAGGATGTCAGGCTAAAAGCAATACAACATTCGTGTATATTTTAAGATGTTTGCTGAACATGAAAATAACTTTTGCTGCCTGTGGAATTAACTGCAGATAAAAAAACACTTGTATCTACCAAGTTACTGAGAAATACAACTGAAGATACCCGTGATTTAAGATTGCAAACATATCTTTTGCTATTTTAAAATAAGGGGACACTTGCAGAGAACTCTGTGCACAAGGGGAATTATTAACAAAACATGAAAATTGATCAAATTGAAGGTCAACCATCACATATTTGAAGCAAATTTGTTTGGAGGGCTATTTATTCTAATCAGGGTGGTGAATGCATAGTGCCAAGATTGGGATTAAACCCAAACAAGGCCGATGGAGAGCTCCTTAATGTCCCAAACAGAAAGGGCTCAGAGTAAGCTTTGTCACTTCATGACACCTACATTTGAATGTAATACCTTGGATCTAGCCTGTGGAATTATGTGATGAATGAAACATCTATTAATGTTGCCAGACACTATCAAAGTGACACAGTCCGTCTGAAAATCAGTCACAAGCATGTAACCCACTTGGATGGTTTGATCTTTTCATTCGTAAATTAATATTTCCACTTAGATCCATGAGAGGAATTGTCTTGCTGACCTTTTCATCTCTCCACAGATCTTTACACTGGTTTGGATCCGCAAAGCTACGATCAAATAGCAGTTAAGAATTTCTCTCATTTTCTTCGCTGCTTGATGAATCTCTATTGAATGAAGCATTTGAAGACGATGGATGTCTTTGCACACAACGGCTGAGTGGTGAGAGAGGCAGTCACTAACCATTACGCAGGACGTCAAAAACAACTCAGAGCAGCTAACCAGAATTGTCCTTCCTTCATCAAGGTCAGAAACACATACTGCTCAAAAAGCAGACTGGGTGGGGAGGGTTATGTTTTTGTGTGTGCAATGCCCACATTGTATGTGTTCATGTCTTTCTGTTTCACTTATGAGGTCAGTTGATATCACAGTGCTATTCTTTAAGTGTGAGGTATGTGGTATTTTATTTATTTTGCTTTTCATTGCAGAATGGTGTGTTGTGCTGTTCTTGTATACTTTTATTTTTTAGTAAGAAATTTCTAAGGATGTTTTCCTGTAAAGCCTGTGAATCAATGACCTTGTGAAACAGACATACATTCTTGTGTCTTCTGACACATTTAACGTAATGTCCAATGACTAAAGTCTGACTCCTAAACAAAATAATGTTGAAGATTGACAGTAGTTTTTATTTTATTTTATTATATTATTTTCAGGTGAACAAATGTACCAGGGGCACTGGCTGTGACAGTTTTTGTTGTTTGACTGAATAATAAATGTTCTAGCTGATACTAGCTTAAGACCTCACATCATTTCCTTGTGGAGAATGTCTAGGACAGCGTGAACTTCTCAAGATCATGAGCACAGAGGACACATTGCATTTTACACTGATAACCTCCTCACACACACACACACACACACACACACACTTGCCTAAGTCTTGTTGTGCTTGTGTGTTGTATTTTAGAAACAGTTGGTTTTGGGCTTTGTTGGCTTGCTAACTAGCCACTGAGCTAACTTATCAAAGCAACTAATATTGTAGCTAATAATATTAGCTAATACCAGCTACTCAGTGGCAACATTTGCGGATCAATGTGGAGGAATCTTCACTTTAAATAAGAACTCGGTTGTTCATAAAGAGCAGCTGGAGCGGCCACACTAACACATCATATTTTTTTCTTGTTTTGTTCTTTTCAGAATAAAAGCACACATTTTTCACACATTTAAAATATTTGTACCCCTGTATTTGCTACAGTACCACGGTGGAACGAAAACACAACGCATGGTGCTTTACTTAGTAGTTTAGTAGTAGTTATAATTACTTTTAATAATGTAATTAATTGGTTATTTTCCTATAATTTACTTTATTTTCCTTACTTTGCATTCATACGTTTTTTATTGCTTTACTGTTTTACCTTGTTAAGTGTTGTCATTTACAGCAGTTCCTGTTTTACACTTCAGTTAGATTTTCGTCAACTTTGATTTTTATGTTTTTAAGAGATAATCTTTTTGTAAGCCCCCTTGGGGTTTTCTTTAATCTCACTTACACAATCTGCTATTCAAAAAAAAATCTGTGTTCTTTCTGTTTCATCATTTTTAGATGTATAAATAAATAAACTCGAGACTCCAAATGAACTCTTTTAAGTGTATTCAAAAGCATTGAAGCAGTGACATAACTTACTTTGGTTGTTCCTGTCAGATTTGACAGTAAAGGAATCACCTCAGCACTACCCTGAATAAAGTTAAGAGTTAAAATATATTCATGAAATTTTATATCTATATGTATATGTATATGTATATGTATATGTATATACGTGTGTGATTCACTGGACATGTTACTTTTGAATACTTTCAATAATATTAATAATAAAACTTTACAATAGTGATACTAATAGGTCATTAGTATTGGTAACTATTCAACATTAACACTGTACAACACCAACGGTTAATGAATACATTTTACAATAAGCCTTAATAATTATTTATAGTTATGGCTTTCTACAAAAGTGTCACCACATTTTCTTCTCATGACTTTTTAAAAAAAAACTTTCCCATAGATTGCCTACACAATAACTCCATTTTCAATTCCCACCTTTGGGAGGCAATTACACGGCTGCCCCAATCTCATCAGTCAGGAAGACAGTCAGAGAGTCAGCTGTTAAGAGTGTTTCATTCTTATCTCTTGTGCTCACTCTCTTTCTCTCTCCGTCTTTCTCTCCTCCCCTCTCCTCCATCTTCCTCAGGGTGGGTGACTGGCACGCTTAGTGACAGCAAGTCCTTGGCTCCATCTCACTCTGGCTCTCCCTTTCACAGCGCAGAAAGCGTGATGACAATTACCAGAGCTCCGCCTCCACAGGCTTCTTGTTCGTTCGTTCATTCGGTCGTTCAATCCTTCCTTCCTTCCTAGCATGCAAGCTATAATCTCTTCTTCCCCCCTCTCAATTACACTGAGTAATATGTAAATGCAAGTCAAAGTCATCAGCTCCATGACTGCTTTAGGACTAGCATCAGACAAATGAGTTTGATGCAAATCTCCTGTCTGAAGTGGTGAAACCATTAAAATCAATACAATCTCATCTCCATATCTAAGACCCTGGCTGGTGTGGTATACATTTGTCCTCTTCCATCCCCCACTGATGAACTTAATGGTGCCAAGTCTTATTCAAATCATGAAACTTAACGTAAAGTGATAAACCGCAAAATTCTTTTTGTTTTGGCCACACCTTTGGTGATCATTGCTTTGGTGTTCTGCACTGCATTTCCCAGCGATCACTTTGCGACAGTGTTGCCAACACTCTGATGTGACAGCAGCTCCCACAATCCCAACAAACAAAACAAGCATGGACTGTTCTGCTAGTGAAGCAACTAGAAATAACGTCAGAATTTAAGCTGTGCCTGAGTAACCATGTCTACAGAGACGGTAATATCTACACTATATAATAAATATGTCAATTTTTTATGGAACAACATTATTCGATTGCCGCAAGACTGCTTACAGTAATATTAGCATCAGACCTACGTTAACCTGCTACTTTTAACCTGCTAACCGAGCTATTACTAAACTTACGAAACAAGTCTGCCATCGTTCTAATTAGCTGTGAAACATTTACAGATGTTTGACAACCAAAAAATTACCAGTTGTCTTTCAAATGCAACTTGCAACTCAATGTAGGAACTGGCCCTACATAATGATAAAGACACTCCATCTAGACTGTGGCTAATAAACAATAGTGAAACCTACAAGTCCAAAAGAAAGAGCCACCACATCGCTCCTCATCGTCCCTTCTCATCCTGAAGTGCTTTTCAACTTGGAGAGGTGATGCCGGCGTTCACTCTAGTGGAGGTGGTTTCCGTTTTAGCACACTTGCCTTCTTTTGAGTGATTAATCTGTTTCTTTATTCATTGATTTTCTATTGATGAAGTTTCTGTATAGTACCGACCTTTTCTTTGTCTGTTCAGCCATGATGGCTATTGCTGGTCATGCTAACTAGCCAGTTCGTCATCTGTTTATTCCAAACAAACTGCGGTTGCTGCTTCCATAAAGCACATCACTTCCTGTGCAGCAGAGGATTTTCCCTGGGAAAGTTTAGAACACCAAAACACATATTGTATCTCTGAATCTCCAAATACATAAACATGCCTCTGATCTAATTAAGTATCAATCACATTTTGTACTGGGCTAAATTTCTCTCTCTATGCCTGTATTGTCCTGTCCGAATGACATTTCCTTGGCAGTGTGCTGTCCAGCCTTTGAGTGGTGTTTCAGCCATGTTTATCTTGGATGACAGAAGCAATCTGCCCCTGTATCAGCTGACGGGTCAATCTATATCTCATTACTCTATCTAAACAATATCCTCTTGGCTGAGATTCAAAAGGCATCCTAATAAATCCAGTCTTACTATCATGTATGGCTACACCACTCTACTGACATGTAGCAGCAAATATAGTAAATCACTTTATTGTCTCTAATGCAAAAAACCTTGAAAAGATATTAAACTCCATTCTACACCCTTCGTACTTTTCCTCTAAATTTTCATTTCATCCTCTACCTCCAAATCGCTCTCTCACACTCTCTTTTCTTCACTGCTATTCTCTCTTTCCAGGGCAGTGCTAAAGCGGGCTTTGCTCGTGTGATTTACTTTCTATTAGGGGATTAAAAATCAATTATGCAGGAAGCCATGCGTAGGCGTGATTATAGCTGCGCATGACGGCACCATTCATCACAGGACCACTCATCTCTGCAGCCGCTAGCTACACAACACACACCAGGACAGCCATCTTTTAACATGAACTCTGCCCTCATCTTTTACACATTACAAAAGGAGTCCACCATATATTATAAGATGAATGATTCAGTTACTTTTGTGGTTTAGGAAACCCTTAGTACAGTAGTCAGTAGTGAAAAGGGTGGAGTGCAAAAATACTGCATGTACAGTATATGATGATATTCACAGTGTGAACGAGAGAACAGAAATACTTATAAGACCTATAAGCTCAATGAAGGCTCTAACATTATCCAAATGGCATGGGAAGTCATCAAATCAAAATCAAATCAATTTTATTTGTAAAGCCCTTAATCATCGTTACAGTCTCAAAGGGCTTCACAGCGCCCAGCATGTGAAACAATAAATGGTTAGTACAGGACACCCCCCAGCCTTAGACCCTCACAGAGGACAAGGAAAAACTCCCAAAAAACCTTTTCGGAAAAAATGGAAGAAACCTCGGATGGGGCTACTCAGAGAGGGATCCCCCTACCAGGACGGTTGGGCGTGCAATAGATGCCGAGTTTGGGCAAGCAGCGTATACATCATCAATCTGCTTTTTAAATGAAATGTTGTCTTCCTTCACAATGTATTGATGACAGTAGTAACTATATTAAGCCTTATGATATTATTTGTGAATTCAATTAAAGTATTTGGTGAAATTCAGCAGCAGGACATGATGAGATCAGTCCTACAATTGTCAAGCCATAGACATATAAACTCTTAAAATCATTGGAAAGGTTTAGTCATTTCAAAGGATCTCAGAGTTGGTAGTTTTATTCTTTAAGTCCCAAGATACTTTATTGTCCCGCTGTTCTTCCATTTTTATAAAAAAAATAAAGAAAAGTTAGTGCATAACAAAATCCAAGCCCCTGAATCTCAGAATTGAAGAATCTGAATTATTATTTCATCCTGTAGGATCATCAGTATGGATTAAAAATATTTTTTATAAAACACTCTAGAGATATGGGTGTTCTACAATTTCTTGATAAATTCCACTCTCCTCTGAATAATAATGACTTTAGAGTTTTTGACACTATGAATCAGGACATTCTACTGTACAAATTATCATGCTGCAGCTTGTAGTTGCAGATGGATGGACAGAGTGATTATGAGTGTTTCTTGGACCATTATATGCTGCTTTATCTAGATCAATACTTCCTGTCCTTTTTGCTGATCACACTTGATCTTAGCACATAATGCATAAGCACAATGTTTCATTTCACCACTACCACGATCAGACTCAGCTATATCTGCAATTAAAACCCAATGATCCAAACAGCCTTGATACTCTACACAATTGCCCCTGCAATACAAAGTGCTGGATGTCTCGGAAACGTTTAAATGAATCAATAAAATCCTGGACTGATAACATGGAGGCACTGTACAAGAGAGGGCAGAGTAGACTTCTTGTGGAGGAGGCTCAGGTCTTTCAATGTATATATAGGACTGCATAGGACTACTCGACCTGTTCTACCAATCTGCACTGAGCACTATTCTTTGTAGTGTGGTGTGCTGGGGAGGAAACATCAAGCCTGGGGATGCAGGCAGAATTAACAAACTGGTGAAAACGGCTGGCTCTGTTGTCGGGCTGAACCTGAACACCCTGGGGGCAGCAGAGGGGAGGATGAGGACCAAACTGAACTCGGTGTGCACTTTGGGCACACCGCCATCAAACTGTACAATGCTTCCTGTCCAAGCGGCCTCAGCCCCAGCCACCTAGGTGGGCGCGGAAGCAGGAAGCCTGGACTGCATTGCACTCAGCTAACAAACTACCATGTACTGCTCTCTGTATTCCTAAGCTATATTCTGTACATATAGAGTCATTTGCTGTACTGTCTGTATTGGACATAGTCGACACATATAACACTTTTCCTTTACCTATGCTACCTCCTTCCATGTTCTGAAAATATTGTGATATTGTGAAATGTGATAGTAAACCACATGATATTTAAGTATTTTCACACTGACTTTCTTTCTGTACATATGGTACCACAATCCAGGGGACAACTAGTAATGCACATATCCAAAACAGCATCAGTAAGTGAATATATTTGGTAAGCAGCATATATTTACAAAACACCACAATTGTTTGTATTGTAATTTATTGTTTTTATTGTTTTGTCTACTGTTTTGTATTGCTTATTTTTGTATTCTATTTGTGTGCTTAAATTCTATTGTCTTTCCCCCTGCTGAATCCTATTACTTTTGCTGCTGCAGCAACCTGATTTCCCCATACTATTAGTATTATTGTTGTTGTTGTTGTTGTTGTTGTTGTTGTTGTTGTAAATAATTTATCTTTGCTCATAGGTGAAGCAAATGTTGGTCCTAGAGATTCCAACTAAGCAAAGTATCCCTGACTATAAAGAAATCAAACATCATCACTCTCTTCATCACAACAGAAACATAAGTTTCCTCAGAAACAACTTAATAGAGTTAAAAAGAAGAGTAAAAAAATGTTTTTAAACTTTTTTAACACACACACACACACAAAATACATATTTTTTGTAACTTTCTATAATACATTGATTTACCCTTATCTCACATGCTCTACTAATATTACTTGGGCTTCTACGTCTCCTCAAGATCCATACTTGACAGAAGAGATTTGTTAGATTATTCATGATGAGCAGCCGGGCTGAACATTTTGCGCCAGCCTTTTGTCAACTAAGTATTTTATCTGTTGTCAACATAAATACATTTTGGACTTACATAATATAGTACATAACCCAGAATTCCTTGCCTTGCGCTTCAACATTTGCTCTCAGTTGAATTCACAAGTTCACTATTTCAACACCAGACTGAGCCAGCACCTTCCCAAATTCCGGTTTACTGTCAATTCCCCTCGAGATATCGAGGCTCTCAACAGTGAAGTGGTTACATTCACCTTCAGTAAATCTAAATCTTACAACTTCAAGTACAGTACAGTCTGTCAACTGCTAGAAGTTTTCCTTTAGAAACTCAACTCAAATTCTGTCTTTGAACCTTCCCACAAACATACATGTTCACTTTCCTATGCACAGCACTCTCTCTTTACCTATTACTTCATTTCTGCATCAAGGTTATTTTTTTATTCCATTCCTTGTCATTTTATGGATTTTAACTTTTTTTTTTTCATTTATAGTTTGTTATCCAATTTACTGTAGATTTGGCTTTGTTTATCATCTGGATTTATTTTTTTGTTATGTTGAAGTGAAATTTGAGCCAAGTTTCTTTTAATCTTACAAGCACTTGTTTTTTAACCTTGCTTCTTTTTTAAAAAATTGAATTGTATCCCTGTTTTAACCACTTCACTTCTATGTAGCATCCTTGTGAAATATAACTAAACTATACTAAATGAAATACAGCATGAGTTGGAGATATTCAGTCATTACAGTTGCTGTGTTGAACATTTGCCTGAGGCAAAAGGAAGCTGCATTTTTCAGTATAATTGGCCACTGTTTTCACCTCAATGAATGTGATACATATACAATCAGGTACTGAGTCACAGTCATTGTCCGCATCTGAACAGTTTCTTAGGAGAGCTCTGAATTCTCTCTCTCTCTCTCTCTGTCTATGTTTCTCTCCCAACACACAGCAACACATAAGCAGACATACCTATTACAGTACACACTTCTACCACCTCAAACACGCACGCACGCACGCACGCACACACACACACACACGGACACACACACACACACACACACACACACACACACACA
>CABFOQ010024160.1:48125-59363 GCA_900660455.1 Gephyroberyx darwinii
TGATATGAAAACACACACACACACACACACACACACACACGCGCGCGCACGCACGCGCGCGCACACACACACACACACACACACACACACACACACACACACAACCCTTTTCATACCTATAAGAGGGTAGACTTCTGGAAAATGGTTCGTCTGTTTACTCTGAAAGGTTCAAAGATAATTTACCTGGATTAGAGGCACCATCTGTGCCTGCCATCCCAGATTGCTTTGCAGGCATCTCAATAAATACTGAGCAGGCAGTGTGGCAGACAAGTGCAATGGGAAGGCAGTGAGAGGTTTGCTCTAAAAGCAAGGTTTAATGCTCCTTTTTACATTAATTGCCATAAGATGCAAACTCATGACCTCTGTTCATCTTCAGAGACTCGCTCTTTGCCTGTTTCACAGCACAAATAAATTGGTTGGGGGCCAAAAAATGTGTGCATATGATTTTACCTACGGAATGTAAAAATAGACTTCTGCTCACCTCAACCAAAGTGTATAATCTTCACCTCTCTGGACAGGTCTCTCATCAACCATGATGTCATGGGGTGCTGTGAGGACAAGATCTTAAAAGGTAAACACCGAAGCCACCGGTTCGCTGTCAGGGTGACTTTGACCTGTAGCTTAAGTATCCAATCACCATTATACAGTACATAAAGTAGAGACATTTTCCTCTTCACAATTTGTGCTCGCTTGCAGTAGTGTGTGTGTTAGTACTGTTTGTAGATGTTATAATCCTACAGGACAACTCCCTACAAACATTTGTGTAAGGACTTATTTGAAATAGTCATTGTGGTGCTGTAGCCATTGGGAAAGCGGTGGTCTCATGAAAAAAAAAAAGTGCAAAAACATGCGAGGGAATTTTTTTTTTTTTTTTAAAAAGGCTGCATTTGGGAGTTTCTTAAAAAGTGCTGAGGTACAGAGACATCCCCTCCCCTTTCTCTTTCTCTCAAACTCACAACCTCCAGCATTTTACCCCCTTCCCAACCCATCTACCATAGAAGCCCCTGCCCCCCACCAACACACACACACACACACACACACTCTCTCATTTAACAGACCTATTCATGTAATTAGTTGCAAAGTCATTAAATCACACGTTGAGTGTTAAAGGGAGTCATCACAAAATTATGGAAGAGGGCTGTACATGCCTGGAGACACACCTGGAGACACACCTGGGGCTGGAGAGGATAGAGACCTCACAGAAAAGTCCAGTTTCACTACTACTAGTGTAGTGTGGTCCAGGTTCCATGCCTCGATTCTGGCACAAATAAAGCATTTTTTTGTCTTATCCGATCCCCTGTTTCAGAGATGAAATAGCAGAGGGCCAGAGGTGGCAGCTGAATAAAACCTTACATTCAGGAAATAAATTGTTGCTGCTTTCCTTGCTGTGATTAGAGTGGGGAAGTTTGGACCTGAGCAGCCATATCCAGATTATTTCCCAACTGCTGCAAACAAGAAAATGAAAATGCAACATTAATTTTCAGGGCACTAAAAAACAGCAGCATCAAGTGTCACATCACACTATACGTGCATACGTGTGCTTAATCACACAAACTCTAATACACAAATACAGACAGACACACACACACTTATCTGTTGCTTGTTCTTGGACACACACACACACATTAGCTTGGCCACAAAAGTTATGGTGTGCTGACCACTGTACGGTGAGCATGTGAAGCAGGCAGCCTACATCTGTACCATAGATTTACCTGCCTTTATGAGTGAGCTATGGGATCTATATGTTCTGCTGATGCTGCACACGCCTGTGGATGCACACATCTATACATACACATACACACGCACGCGTGTATGTGCGCACACACATACTGCACATACCCCCCCCCACCACCAGAACATGTATGCGTGCACACATACACACACACACACACACACACTTACACAACTGTATCGGTGTCTGCTGTGTCTCCCGCACTAGTGAGCAGACACAAGCAGGGGAGTTTCCACAACCCTCTGTAAAGGCTATTACTCACACCAAGTGTAATCTATATTGTTGAGAGTTGAGCACTAGAATAAATAGAAAAGGCAGACATGCTGCATGGGAACAGTGTATTATAGGTATCATCATTAAAAGCAGAATAGAGCGTTATTTGGCAGGCACTACACAGAATAAGATCCTGTTGCAGTATTATACTCCACCAATAGAGGGTATCTATTTCACTCAGCAGTCCTCTCCATGTTGAATAAGACAGCCATCATACACTATGGTGATGTTTGACTTTTGATGTGAAACACTTTTTTTTTAGATGGTCTAACAGCTTATGCTTGAGTATGATGATGAAATACACTTTATCCTACATCAGAAGCAGTGAGTTGAACCTAAACAAGACCATTTTCAGACCTCACAGTCAGGTGTTGAAAGATTTGAATGATTCATGAGTCAATTTGCTGTGTGTGAATGTACTGTTGGTTGGAATGGGTTGTTTCACTCCTGTTTGAGGCTGGGGGCTGCTGCTGTAGAGTACCTGTTAAGCGCTTCTGTCTGAAGCTGATTCAGTGGCTTTGCATCAGTGTTTTACACCCTCACACCACACAGACGCCATTACCTGGAGGCACTCAGAGGGGGCACACTGAGGTCAAATCTAGCCTTGCCTCAGTGAAGTCACACATCCAGACCACTAAGGTCTCTCTCTCTGTCTCTCTCTCTCTCTCACACACACACACACACACACACACACACACACACACACACACACACACACACACACGCACAAACACACACATTAAAACAAACATTCACAAACAAGCTGTCTTAATGTGTCCTGCTCCCCGTTACAATAAATGAGCACACAAGCTGCACATGCGTAAGCTCTGATCTCTAGACAATAGTGAGACAGGAGAGGATAGATGACACATTTCCTGAGGAGAGGCAGCCAAAGTTATTGGTTATAATACAGCTATAATTTCAATATTTTCAATATTTTCTTTTCAGAGATTTATAAGTGCTGGCTAAAGGAGCATCCATCTTGACCCGGGCCCTGGCTGGCCTTAACTGCGCTGGTGTCACATGATCGATGTTTTCCCTGGCCTCCTGACATCTCTGGGGGTCACATGGGCCTCCGTCAAGCTTGGTTAATTTTGCACTCTCAGCTCCACCGCTATTAGCATATGAATGTCCTCATAGCCATACAGATTCTACATCCACAGGGATTTCAAAAAGTGGTCCTTTTTAGGGAAATCTGAAAAGACCGGAGGGGACGGAGGACTGGAGGACCGGAGGAAGGAGTGGATGGCGACTTGGCAGGATGTTTTTACAGCTGTCATGGTGATGAATTAGGTTATTATTATGATGAATCTGTATTTAAATGTAACATTAGCATCTCCAGACACTTAGACCCGCCCCATTTTCAGTGGACCATGGCCATCCAACAGCAAAACATGTTGATTACATTGAACACCAACGAAACGAGGGAAGCAAGTATGGTTGCTATTAGATGATAGAACTGAAAAACATCTCTGACAGCCTGAAAATTGACATTTTTGGAAACTCAAATAAGTAAAACTCTCTAGAAGCACCAGATTCAGGAATAATCAATATGCTACGCGAAGCAAAACTTTTCATCTTCATAATCCTAGTGTTGCTGTGAAATGAAATGATGGAGAGACGCTGAATGGATTACTATAAAAGCTTCCTCGTCCATTGAGTCTGTGAGGACAAACGCTCCTCCCATCTCCATTGTGTGCCTACATGCCAGCTTTAAACAGCCAAGATGGCGTTAAAGTGAGAGTTGGATTCCCACCCCTGCCATTTAGTTCCCACACGACCTTGCAGAGATACAAAAGGGGCCACGCCGAACAGCTGCCCACTGGGCCGACTGATTTATGGGGGCTAAATCAAACCTCTAAACCTGCTAAAGCTGACCTGAGCGGTGAAGAGAAATAAAAATCACAACGTGCATATTATTGCTCTTCTGAGGGTCTTGTTCTCTCCAGTTCAATGCTTCAGCTGTCATTAGTGCACATAATAAGAGCTTTCCCATATGCTTCTGTCCACAGATGTTATGCTTGGGACATAACATGTTATGACTGTACATTCCAAAACAGTGCTAAGGGTCAAGTGTGGGACAGACTGGGACAGAACTGAAGGGAGGGAGTTGTGAGGGAGCCGGGGAGTTGTGGATACCGATGCTGACAGAAATCAAACACGATATGATGTTAATTGTGCATGGCAGACTGAAGGGACAGCCTATTTGCTGACTGTGCTACCCTACTTTATATCAAGTAGGTTGACTGCTAAGAGACTCTGAACCAAAGCGTCTGCACTGGGGATGCATTGAGGATGAGCTTACAGTACATCTAAAGTACATTTAAAAACACTGTTTATTGTTCTCAATTGTACCAAAGATAAAATGTGTCATCCCATTCCCTCGGGGGCTGGTAACCAACAAAGCAGGACACTGTAAGTGCCATACAGCACGGTCCTTTAACACAGCGAGTCTTTAATCAGAGGCCAAACCTTATTGCTTTGCTGGATGGTCTTCTGACAATTTCTTATTCCCAAACACCATGAAACCCATCTGTTTTGAAGAGATCCAATAGCAGTATGGCATTGTCAATGACCTCATAGGCATTTTAATGAAGTTGCTGCTATTTACTACCTTTATGAAATGAGATGGTCAGTGGCTGTGGCTGTGTGTTTACGTCTATGAATTTAATTGAAGATTACATTTGGAGAGCCATCTAAAGGTGGCTGATTGAAGGGATTCCATGGAGATGGTGTTAGTTCCTCTTGGCTGAGCTGATAGGGGAAGGGGAGATAAGAATGCCAAAGACCCGAGTATGATTAATGGGTTGGCATTGCTACCATCTTGATGCAAACCAGCAGACACTGTATGAAATATGCTTAAAATATATCTGAAAGCACTTTGTACATTTCCACTGCAGTCTCCTGAGTGTTACTGTGTATTGATGACACCAGAAAAAGACAGAATGGATATAATTTGACATATATTTGGCAGGTGGAGGTTTTTTAAAGGACAAGATCAGGGAATAGGATGGGACAGATTTTGACAGTGAGCCCATAGACCTTGTATAATGTGTCCCAATGAAAAAAAAAAAGGATCTGATTTAAATTCACATATACCACCAAGCTATCCCCCACCTTGAATTTTCATTCACCCAATATGATTACCAGCATTTTTTGACCTTGGCGTATTTGCTGCTAGCTAATTTATACAAATGTAAGCATTTTTCCCCTTCATGCTCTATAGCCGGAGTTTGTTAGCTTTTCTGGGTGGTTGAGATCTTGCTTTGAAATAGCCCGACTCTCTCTCTCTCTCTCTCTCTCTCTCTCTTTCTCTCTCTCTCTCTCTCTCGGGAATGGAGTTGGTGAAGAGGACCAGAGAGAAGGGGTGGACTGAGCAGGGTGAACGAAGGGAGGGAGGATCATCAAAAACTGAAATTAAAGATTTGCAGCGGTTCACTGCGTCTTAACTTAAATTAGAGACATCCATGCATTTTGAGTTTAATGAAAATGTACACACTGTAGCAAATGGCTTTGTAATGCTCTGGTAATAAAGCATTGGAGATGGGGCAGAAAAAAAACATGGTAATGTATTTCGGAGGATAAACACAAAGGGTAAACATTACAGAGGTAAATAGTTTGGATATGTGGCCCTCTCATCAAAGCTAATGCCCTGCTGTTTATATTTGCCAAAGTCTTTGTGCGTAATTGATTCGCGTAGAGGATGATAAGCTGTGTTTTGCGATAAGAGGATGGTTTGAGGACAATTTTGTTTGAGGAGAAATTGCCATTTCAATCCAAGCTTTTTGTGCAAAGGACAAAAGTAAATGAAGTATTGTGAAGAATGGGAGGTGCATCTAAATAATCACACTTAATTGTAGCCACTATAACTGAATCCAATTACTACATCCAATTTCCTTCAACATAGTAGTGCATCTGAAATCCTTGCAGAATATAAATTAGCTGTTTCTAACATTTAGAGGTTAATGATATGAAGAGCTGCATGTGTACTGTATACTTGATGACTAAGTGCTCTTGCAATCAACCCCCTCAGGCATATGGTGCAATTCCTGGCAAGTCCAGCGTGCAACCGTATGCAACTTCCTATAGCATAATGAACAGTCAGTCACGTTGGTTGCATCTTCAATAACAATCAATTAGAATGATGCGGAGAAGTAAATATTTTGAAAAAGGGTATTTCCCCTCACCCCAGTCTTCTTGCCTTACTCCGCCCTGTTGCTGGTGAAAATTCCTTTTTGGCTCTCTTCGCTGACGGATGTTATTTAAACACGGACATAAATGCAAGTGAGAAACGTCCTAGGATCTCTCTCTTACTGAGGCTCTGTAGCGTTCACATTAAAATGCATCTTCATAACCTTGCACACATGCACACACAAACCCAGCCAGGTGCCATTCACTGAAACAATAACAGGGAAAAAGAGCGGGTATTCTTTCCAGTCATTTTAATTTGGTCCCACCAGCTACAGGAGGGCCGGGGCGATAAAATGCCAGCTTAACACATCAGCACACCCCTCATAGCACCTCCACACCTCCCTCCCTTTCTTCATCTATCCCTCTCTTCCTCCCTCCCTCCCCCACTCAGGCCTCTGGCATTTGCATTTATAGTGGGTTGCTGAGGGAAAAAAATGCTGTTATTCTTTAATTTTTTTTTTTTTTGAATAATACAAAGCTTCCTGTCTGCCATTACTTACCTCAACCTCCTACCTCTCTCCCTCCTCCATTTATCTGTCTTCCCTTCCTTTTCACAGTGTATTGTGTTGAGGAGGTAAAAGCTCACTCAACTCACTGTGAAGGTGAGTGGGGATACTCCCAGGTATCACCAAACAAAAGACAAAAGCAATATTAAAGAACAATAGAGGTCTAGACAAAAACAACTGTGAGCTATTACGAAAATGGAGAAAGATCAGGTGAAAATTTCTTTCCCCTCCCTCTCTGCCTCCTTCTGTCCATCACCTCTCTCCCCAAAGCAGTAGCAGAGTCCCACTGGTGTAATTACACTGAAAAAGAAGCCTATGGTGTGTTCCTCTTTGAATCAGCCTCTGCGCCCCTCAAATTGTTTTATGATGAAGTAATTGACATGAATTATAGCCCTCCTGCCTTTTGTCACCAAAGGACCAAAAACGTTGATTGCAGGAATGGAATTTTTAAGTTGGCTACTGTGTATATAATGGTTTCGACTGTAGCAAGCTTGCTTCCCCCTGGCCGCAACAGACAGAGGAGGAGGCAGAAATGGAGAGTTCACGGGCCAACAGGCTGCTTTATTTGCATCACAACAAACTAAAACGACCTGGCCTTGACTGATGCTTCCCTGCGCCATCTCGGCCCCCGGCAGGTCGCTGCGGAGGACCAAGGCTGCTTGTCTTACAGGACGCAAACCAGCTCCAAATCCGATTGGCCAGCTCTTCCAGGTCTACCCCCGGCCGCCGCTGACGGTCTCGCTCGCTCTCAAACTCCATAGTTCAACTCTGGACTCCCTCCTGTCAAACTCACACTCTCTCTCCCGACACACACACACACACACACACACACAGGTTAAAATGACCTGGCTGCAATCGGCCTTAATTGGCCACAGCTGGTGCTGGATACAGAGAGAACCAGAACATTACCACATCAGCCTCTTCTCTTATAGTTACAAAAAGTAATGCGCTGTAAACTTGCACAATAGTCTACGACTTGAGTGTATATATTCACAAAAGAACATAATGCTCTTCCATTGACATCCATTGCGAGATCTCTCTGTAGTATCTCAACTCCATTTCCCATTACCCATATATAGGGAGGGATAAAGTTAATGCAGACACCTCAGTATCTTGGTCCGAAAGAGTGGAGGTTCTTAGGAGGGTGTTGCACTTATTACGGTTTAAATGACTATGTTTACTGTCTGACCAGACACTGCTGTATAATTTCAATCAGCTGTACTTCCCCCACATACAAAGCACAGCTCATTACCACTCACCTCTGTGGACACACTGTTTTGTTCCCCTGATTGGAGGGCCTCAGCTCCAATTAACATCTTAGCAAGCTGACATTTCAAAAGAGACTCTGTCCCCTCTTGTTTGGAGCACATAGTCTCATTTTACTGAAGGTGCACAAATAGAAATTGCTGGTCTGGATGTCTGGAGGTGTTTGCTTTGATCTTTTTTAGAAAATTCTGTGTAAATCAGTACATTCCCTTCAGAAAATGACTATCTGGTCTTGTTATAAAATGTGTTTTTGTTTCAGTCATCTTGTGCATTACTGTGATTTACAGGAATGACTATGAGCATGCATTAGTTAGACGTGCTTGTGTGTGTGTGTGTGGTTCCAGGTTTAGCCTTGGTGTCTCAGGTGTTGCATGAAAATGAGTCTCCATCCCACAGGTGCTGTGGCGGCACCATGCTCATCTCCAGACGTTAGGCACTATTACTTTCCTTCCTCAAACCACATCTTTTCTAGCAATGACATATCATTACATTACTCAAAGGTCATGCTCTAAAATGGTCGTGGTAATAGTCCCCTTCACCTCTAATAATTAAAAATTCAAAGCACTGACACAATAGGAAAAAGAAAGATAGCTTTCCTTTTGAACTCAGAAGTTGGATGAAAGGTCCTTGGGGGGAGGAGAAGAAGAAGAAAAATGTGAAAAGAACGAAAATAACAACATTAGGCCCTGTTTCATATGCATGGCAGCATCCCCTAAGCCCTCAATCCCAGCCTTTTTCTTTTTGAGGCACAGTGGATTTCAAGCCAGCCGCTATCTCTTTCTCTCTCTTCTGCATAATGGTGGTCCAGCTGGCCACGCTGCTTTAGAGATGTCACGCTGGGTCACGTGCGTGACGCTATTTCCCTTCTCCTTGCGCCAGGCCCTACAGGTTGTTTAGCATTTCAGACAGGGCTCTCGTGTTGCCTCGCAGCCAAGCACAAGGGCGCTTGGGGATGTCATCTCCTCAAAGCTAATTGCTGTGCCCTTCTCTTAACGAAACAAGCTCAGGAAATAAATAACTAATGTGCCCCTTGGTACGCTCATTAGCTAACTGCAAATTCCCCATTCTACAACTTTTCTCACCATTTCACTCCATGCCACTCTAGCTTTCATTCTACACCCACCCCACCAACCACCTGGACACACACACACACACGCACACACACACACTCACAAACACACACACACTTTTCTGCCCTTAAAACGCCTTTTAAACATATTTCTTAGAGAGACATTTGGAAAGGGATTGGTGGAGTGGTGCTAACACAACCAAATGGTGCCCACTCCAACCCACTTGTCTTGGACTTTGTTTGTCCATATGGTTCATTCTTCTTTTCCACTACTCCTCTTTCATTCACAGTCTCTCTCATGATGTCTTTTCTTCTTCAAAGAGCGATCAACATAATGAGGATGCTAAAGAGTTTCATCAGGTTAAAAACAAAACTTCTGTTGGCATGCAATGAGAGATCTTGTTATAAGTCATTGCTGCCATTGGAATTTGACGCATTCATCTATGGTGGAATTCAATGATGGGTGGAGACGCCATAATTCACGTGAGTATTGATTATTTGTCTTTTCACAATGTCACATTTCATGATGAAGCTAACATTCACGCCCACTGTTAATGGTTTACTCAAGCATGTTCAAAGTAGTGTTACAGGATACAGTAATAATAACATCAGTAATTTAAGGTGGAAATAGCCTTTGTGTCACCGTGCCCATGTCATATCGTAATAGAGTGTGGCAACATTCAACCTCTGATTACACTGTGCATTGCATTACAGTAAATGAATTGATTCTGGAATTCATAGGCATCTAAATTTGCTCTAAAATTGGTTTCCATAAGAAATAGTAGAGGAGTGCTGGGACGGGCAGAATAACCCCTGTATCACATCCATGGCTATCTCTCATCCATCCATAACTAGATTTTATACCCAGGGGAGAAGTTGAGCAGATTGATTTTTGAAAATCGTGAATCTTTGGTGTAAAGGCTGGCTTACTGAGCTTAATTTTTAGGCTGGGGGATATCTGGACACACAGCACTTATATCAGAACTAATGTCTGCCTAAACCCACAAATAATCAAAGGCTGTATCATGAATAAAGCTGGGAATAAATTGAGTTTCCAGGCCTTTTTTTCAGAAATAAAACATTTGCCTTCTCCTACAATATAAACACAAGCTGCTCTTTGGTAAGTTAGTCGTCTTCTTATCCAAAGGCAAACTGTCCTTGGCCTACCCTGAATCGTAGGTTGTTGAAACATGAGGGCTTAGTTCTCTATTAGTGCCTTACTGAGCCATGCACATCATGAAATACAGGTGCAAGTATAATTTGATAAATCAAACCGTAAAAATGACACCATTCCATAGTTATCTCTAGAACACATTTTATGGATCAGTCCTGTTGTAAAATACTATAGCAGCATTTCTGTAGTGCATAGGGAAGTTTGGAAAATGAAAATGTCACCCTACAAGTCACCACAAAGGGTAAGGGAAGATAAGAGAGAATAACTAAAAGCACAAGTCCCATTGGAGCTTATTTCTAAGGAGCAAGGGGACTTATTTCTCTCAAAACTCTTTCCTGTGAGGAAGGGACGTATTAAGTTGTGACTGCATGCAGGAGCACATATTTAGTACATAAAATGCACGCACAACCATGCACGCACACAGAATTAAACCAGCCTAACATAAAGTGTATGTTAGTAAATGACTGGCAGAGAGACATGGATGCTCATTAGACTCACTTTGAGAACGTATCACCTCAGACTACAATCAAGTAAATTATTGATTACTTGAATGAGAAAATGTCTTTAGAATTAATCCTCTTGTTTGGGCCTTGCCACTGAAGGAGGAATGATGTTGTGTTCAGCTCCTACTTGTAACCTGCATTTAGAGAGCAAGACGATGAGGAATGTTCTCCATGATATGCCCATGGATGTTGATTACTTCACATGCCAGAACCTGACATCAGCAGCGAACAAGCGCGCAGGAGGACTGCATCATCCTAGTTTAGATTTACCGTGCACGTGATGAGGCTGAGCAGCTATTTCTTAACTTAATGACCCTACCTCAGGTAATGGTGGAAAGCTGGAGCATCTCCCAAATTAATTTTGATTTCTGAGCTCGACTCAAACCTAATCAAGTTTCTCCAGAGTGCCTTGCTACGCTTTTATAGATTTCCTATGAACTACACACACACACACACAAGCACACACACACACACACACACACACACACACACTTATTGGCATGTACCTTTCCAATTTTCCTCTT
>CABFOQ010024160.1:59383-70013 GCA_900660455.1 Gephyroberyx darwinii
ACACACACACACACACGCGCACACTCATCGCTGAACACACACACACACACACACACACACACACACATACACATACACATACATTGAAACCAATGAAAACACTGTATGGAAGGTTTCTCTCACCTTTGTCCTCATGTGATGTGCAGCTATGTTTGGGCTTCATTTACAGTCAAGGCAGATGAAGCCACTCTATGCATTCAGATGTGGCTTTGCTGCCAGCCTGTTTTAGTGCATGTGCACCTGAAAACACACAATGGATTGAATTTTCAGGCTGGAGCTATTGGATGGCAACCCACACTAAGGGGATTGCAATGGTTGCAAGCTAGCAGGGTTTCTGCTTGGGATGATGCAGATGAAAACAAGCCTACTCTCTATCTGTTTCTGAGTTAGACACAGAACTGTGGTGAAACGATCCCCCAACAATCACTCTGTACAACTAAAACTTTCAATGCACAAGAAAAAGGATTCCTGTAGACCGTGAATTTCAATTCAGACTCTACTGCTAGCTCAGTCTGGATATCTGAGAATTAAGAATTGCTGTTGGATGATTGGACCACAACTGACATTGAATGATCACATGTGCAAAACTCTAAACCCCCCACAAAGAGAGGAAGGAGGTGGGAAAACTTCTCCCTGAGAAAAAAAAACCTTCAGCTATTTCAAAATACTTTCTCATGCTGTTTGTAGTCACTAAAACACATGTTCGGCGGGTGGGAAAAGGGTTAACGGCATGACCTTGCCTCCGACACTGTTTCAGAGAGCCAGCTAAGACAATGGCAACCTGTGCACAACCCTTATATTTATGCACATAATCATACACTCAAGCCACTTTTGGAGCTACCTGTCAAAATCAGGGACCAATCTGCAAGAGTGATTAGTTATGCCTGACTGAGTTTGCTGAACATTCTCCATCTGTATGCAACAGTAACGTATGGGATAAGCAGAGTTGGTAATAAGGGTTGAGACTGACAAGGTTAACCTGATGCAGGATAAACAGTTTGGCATGGATGGAGGTCACCAAGGTCTGACAGTTTGAAAGGCTCAGTTTTTTCCCCCCCTTTTGTAGAGGGATAAAAAGGTAGAAAACCAAGGCCAAATACATACTGCCATGACTGAGCTGAAGCCCAGGTGACCTAACAAACATATCTAAATAAAATACTGCTACTACTACCACTCCTACTCCTACAAATACTACTACTACTACTACTACTACTACTACTACTACTAATAATAATAATAATAATAATAATAACCAAACTGTAAAAAACAATTAATATGAAATACAAACAACATAGGCCTGCATGAAACTAAAAAAAGGAAAGATTTTGGAAAGGGTCCTCTCAACAAAAAGCATGCATCAGCTCCAAGACTATTATGTCAGCTATTTCTTTAGTAAAGGAGTATCTTGATGTGAAGAACAGCTGCTCTCATTAATTGTTTCTAATGGCTTTGGTTTTCTCTTTTTATTTTGATCCCACCGCAGTGAAGCATAGCAGCAACGGGCAGGTACGTCTGTAAGTGTTTGTAAGACTCTGCAGGTTACCATGCTCAAGGAGCGCATTGAAGTCTTCACAAAACACAGGAAAAAAGGTCTGAGCAACAGTAACTCGATTTACAGTAGTACATTTATCATAAGATCGTGTTTTATATTTACTATGCTGCTTGACCTTCTCTTTTAGTCTTCTAATAGCCTCGGTCTTTAAACCTTATTGAAGTAATACATTTGCTATTTTCTTAGATGCTGTTGCAACAGAAGTCACAGTGAGATAACTGAAATAACTGAATAGAAGAATAAAACTGCAGCTCCTTTCTCAGTTACTCCTAGCTGAGAGGGAGCTGTCTCCCTACGCGTCAGTCAGAGTGTGGTCTAAAGGAAATGACACACGAGCTGACCACATGCTGTGCCTGCTTGGTAGGATAAAGACACATGTCTTAAACCCCTTGCATCTTAATATGACTTGCTTTGGTGTGCAACAGGTTTATACAGCACACAGAGAATTATATTAGGGATTATATTGCCCAGGGACCTGGACTTCTTAGACCCCATAGTGTGTGGAAACCTTTGTCAGCTGTCAGTCAAAAGAACTGGAGCAAACATATTGTGTCTATCACGTCCGAGGCTTTGAAACTGCCATTTCAATCATTCATAAGAGGGGATCATTTCTAGAAAAGCTACAGTATCTGAAGAGCTCCCACTGACAGAATAGAGCTTATCACTTGTAAAGAAGTAATAGGATTGTATGCATTTGAAAGCACATATTAGGGCTCAGATGTTTCACAAGTTGTTCAATAAGCATTTTCTTGAGTAACACATACTGTAATGCCACCTGTAGAATAGTTCTGTTCATCATACGGTAAAATTGCATGCATTTATTCCCTTTGAAAAAGCCTTGTTTTACCTAAATAGGTTTTAGATTCATAATATTCATAAATACAACATGAGTATTTTTATCCAGCAGCATTTGAGTCCCACGTTATTTACACTTAGCTTATCATCAGAGCAATACAGACAAGTTGTGAGCTTGGAATTATAAGGTTCTCTCTTGGTAGTGTACACTTCTGAGATACTGAGCTTCAAAGATTTGACATCCCAGCTGGCAAATCTGTTATGTAGTGAAATCTATCTTTATAGCCTGATGGTACTTTGGATGCAAAATATAAAAATCCTAGGAGAATTAGAAATTGGATTTCAAGAGTATCCAAACATTGATGCAACCTGTCATGTCAATTCTGCCATGTCATGGACAGATTTCACTATAAAATCAAATTTTATCATTACGCAGAATCTTTTTGGATATTAAAATATTAAAACATTTTATATCATCTAAGTCAATTCAGTCATATACTGAACAGCATGTCATTCTACGTCTGGCTGCTGTTATGTGCCCCAAAGTAAGATAATCTCATTTTCTGCACATATTTTTATATTACTCCTTATCCACTGGCCTTTTTTTCTTCCTCGGTATCCAACCCTCATTTTCTCTGTTTCTCCCTTTGTCTTCCTTTTCTACTGATGTGGCTGCCGTCTCACTACTTTTCTCTGTTTTTATTTTCTCTAAAAAACACTACTTCAATATTTAAGCAACACATCTTGGATGAACCCATGTTTGGAGCTATACACTGTCTCTGATAGGATCATTCATTCAACATCCAATAGGCTAACTCAGTGTGTCACAGGAGTTGTAGTACATTAACTGGGATGGTAACCAGTGGACAGGAGTTATGACATCTACATACTATGGATTTATCAGTAGATAAAGAGAAATTACCTGGACTTAGCTAGCCAGCACCAGGAAGCTAACCATTTAACTGGAAAACTTGAGCATAAAATCCTCACTTATCCTTCATTTTTATTATGAAAATATGGATTATTTCTGTGCGCCATTATTACTAAATGATCTAATCCCCTGGTCATTAGATAATTTAAGGATTTAAGGAGGCCCACCTGGTTATAGAGTGAGATTTCTACTATCCTGGACAAATGATTACCAATCTAGTATTGATAATGGAATATTAAAGTTTAACGAGGCAGATTACGCTCTGAAATTATATGGACATACACTATATATATATACAGTATATATGTATATATGTATATAAATTTGTGATTGGATGGGAAATAGAACCTCATAGTACCTCGCTGAAATGCTGTTTCTGGTATATAACTCTCTATCTTTTAAATATTTAATCCCAAAATGCTCTTTTAGAATAAATAAATGAATAACCCCACACAAGCATTAAGAAACGTTAAAGATTAAGAGTATGTGAAGAACTCCATTTTCAATATCCACAACTATCTACCATCTGTAACATGCAATGGCCAAAGCTAGCTGATAAAGAAACGGGAAACACAGACAACATTGCTTCTAAGCAATACTTGCGTCATCTGACTATCTGCTAGTAGTATAGCAAGCGTAACAAATCAGACTGAACTTTATAATCCCAAGCTCACAAAGTGCTGGTTTTGATGGAGCTAACTATGTTGAAGCAAAAGTTCTGTGTATTCTCTCTTGCTGAGTTGACAAAATGTATTTCCAGTGCTGGAAATATCAATAATTAAACATTGGGATGACAGAGGCCTCCTCACTTCACAGCATGCATCTCCAGGCTGGTTAGCAGTAGACACTCTATTTGATCTTCAAGGCTAGAGCAGTCTGGCATCATCAGACTTTTATGTAGGCGTGTGGTGGTTCCCTGGGCCTGGATCCCACAGTCTAAAGTTCCCCTCTCTTTCTGGTATGCTGGGGTTGGGGCGGGCAGGTGGGAGAAATCTGCCTCTTCGTCAGCCCTCTGAAGGTGCCCCTCCGTTGAACGTATTTCTCCCGCTGTGCAGAGACACCTCTCAGCTCTATGCACACAGAAGAAAACACACACTCATGGACAAAAAGTCAATTTATTTTTGCCCCTGAGTGTGTGTATGTGCTCTCTCTCTCTCTCTCTCTCTCTTTCCCTCTCTCTCTCTCTCTCTCTCTTTCTCACACACACACACACACACACACACACACACACACACACACACACACACACACACACATCTCAATCAGGTGATTGGCCTGTGAGATCAGAGAAAGTAATCATTAATACCAGTTAAGCAGGAAGCCATACACCCCCTTTGTAGCACTCACAATCACTTCATCAGCCACGGATATCCACAGTAATTCTATCTCAAGGTCATCTCCAGGGTGCGTACAGATCCAGCCCCTTACAATAAATTGGAATGGAGAGTCTGTCAGCTTCAGTATTTTTCAATTACTAATCTAGAAAGTACTTGGGTGGTTTACTGCTTAGTGAACAGGAGGAGTTTTTTCTGGTCAATTTGTTTATCGGGGAATATGAGTGAATAAAAAATAGCCAAAAGTAGTGTGGATGGAGAGAGAGATCCATTACTTTGTTTTTCAGGAGACAGACAATAGGGGAGAAAAGGAGAGAGTGCAGGTGGATGCAGGAGTCTCTCCGGTGCTCTCTCTGGCCCTGATTGGTGGGTTGGAGAGAAGAAATGGCGCTCCTCCATCCATTCATCCATCCATCCATCCATCCATCCAACCACAGACTGTGCTTCTCCCTGGCCTAATGAAACCATAATAGAGGTTGACAGGAAGTGGAGTGGGCCCTCTGCCTTCACAGACACTGACTGGACCTGTAGATCATGGTTTGTGTGTGTACTTTGAATCTGTGTGTGCATGTAATTGTGTGAGGCTGTTTGGGGAAGGAAAAGAGAATGAGAGAACAGGGGAGACAGGCTGCAGCTAAAACTAGAAATGGTGAACCATCTCTAACTGTGCCAACTCTGTAATCTTGTAGGAAGTCATTACAAATATGAATTCATTTGAAATCTGTATTACAGTAGCAGACTGTTGCTGCTAAATAAAACCAAACCTAATCAATAATTCCACTGTGTAGGACCCAGCCAGATGTCTCATATAAAGATAATGTCTTTTCCGTTTCTCTTTAAATGATGTCTCATTTCTGGGAGGGAGACAGAGGGAGAGGAAAAGCCTGAGCGCAGGAGGGATTCAGATGAGGGATATGCTCCGTGCCTTTTCTCTGTTTCCCTGGTTTGCTTTTTTGAGTCTGTTAATCCCATGGCAAACTCTGATGTGACTGCAACTCCTTGGGAGTGCTAACACCACATCAATAATACATCCAGTCCAGCTGCATCCACTAAACACTAAGCCACACATATACAACACATACACAAGCATGCATGCTTCCTATCTTTCTTGTACATACAGACTCTCTCTCTCTCTCTCACACACACACACACACACACACACACACACACACACTGTTTTAGCCTGGTTTTAAAAGAGGTTAGTGTTGGGGCAAATCTCAGCTCAACAGGCAGGGTATTCCAGAGATTGGGAGCATAAAAGCTAAAAGCAGATTCACAAGTTTTCGATTTTACTCTCTTACAGCTAAAAGGCCAGCACCAAATGATCTCAGAGACCTAGTAGGCTCATATGTATTGAGCGTGTCAGAGATGTATTGTGGTGCCAGGCCATTTAGGGTTTTGTAGACCACTGGAAGCCAGTACAGCAAAGAACAGGTGTGATGTGCTTAGTTTTTCTTGTCCCAGTGTTACAGTTACAGTCTGCTAATCTGCTAGTAATAAAGACATGCACACACAAACACAATGCTAGTTTGTGCATACACACACACACACACACACACACACACACACACACACACACACACACACAGCTACCCTTTCCACCCTTCAACCATGGCCTCCTCGCTGTCATAAAAGCTTTGCGTTATTCATTCCTAGCAGACCAGAAATATGAGTTAAAATCGCTCCAAAAAAAGATGACACCTGAGGTGTTTTCTAAAGGCTGCTGTTTCATTGAAAAACAGTTTGATTGCTTAGTCTCAAAAGAAGGTGACAAGTGTTGTTTGGGCGTCAGCATCGGTGTCTCTGTGTTCACACTTAGATTGCATATTCAAGGTTATGGCTTTCTGAGGCACCACTCATTGCACATCAGGTAAAGTGTTAGCTGTAGTAAACTTTTGAACAATGCCATACTGCAGTATAGTGTAAAAGATTTTTTCAATTTAAAACAATCGCATTTTACGCACTAAAACCCATTGATTCATATCACAGGATTCAGGGTAGAAGGTGCAGTGTTAGGGAGACATTTAACAGCAGTAAAATGACAACTGGTTTCAGTCTCAGAGATGTAAAATGAAGGTTATTAACATCAACATTAAATTAACTACTTAAGGGTTATGGACACTTTTGAAAATGTTCAATTTGATATAGGGTATGCCTGCACCCCAGGTCTTTGGATGTTGAACGATTCGGAACAAGGGCCATACCTCTGTGCATGCTGTGTGTGTTTTAACCTGCCCTTTGTCTCATTAAAATGTGCATTTGTGGATGAAATATGACAGGGAGCAAAGTTCTGAATGCAAAATGGTCCGTTTATTATTCTACTCTGCCAGGAGGTCAGGAAAAATTAAAAACATACTCACAGACGTGATGTGGCAACCATCCAGAATAAATATCTAATTAATTTCAGTGCATACGGTAAGTGCATCTTTTGGTTATTTTTGAAAGTTTATAATCTTTGGAGACCTTAGTCAAGGCCAAAGTGGAAATGACTCATTTTGCTCACATACATAAATGAAATCTAATCCTGCCAGTCCCCATCTGGCCAACTTCTGTTTCTGAAACTCAGACCAAGGTTGAAAGTGAAATACAAGGGCATTATTTGAGAGAGAAAATAATATATATAATTGGCTGTGGGCCTATATATATATGTACTAATAAAAAGAAGCTCAAGGAAATATTAGTGTTTTTCTTTTTGTTTTCCATTTCCTTCATACATAATAGGCCCACAGCATGCAAACTCCTTGCAGAGAACAATACAGTTTTTCTCAATTGCTTTGGCACATTTCTCGAAACATTTTTAAAGTCCTCAGCACTGAAGATACATTTCCCAAAACAGCTCATGTGTGCAGCAAAACACTATAGTTAACCTGCAAAAGGCTGTAACTCACCCAAAACCTCTAATTCATGTGTCAAAATTAAGTCAATGAAAAAGTCATTGCCACCGAAATGACACGTTCCTTTGACATTGTGTAAAACCAAGGTGGTCAAAATGTTTAGATGTTTTGTCAGAATGACAGTGGACTCTGGAAGTGTGTTCCTCATCTCCTAATTTCCAAACAGTCTTGTCCTACATGTTTTCACTGACACTGAATGTCTACTGTACCAGACTGTTATTTTTCTGAAGCTAACTGACTGCTATTGTGTATCAAAGTGAATACTCTTCAGATGCTGATTTCAAGAGTCCAAGGTTTCACATTCCACTTCGTAAAGCTAAAGAGCACTTTGCAATGTGAGGAAAACCAATTGTATTTTCCCTGCAATGGACACACAACGCAGTACAATACAGTAAACAGAAGAAAACTGAACATTTACACAGCACTGAACAGAACAAAAACATGTAGCCTATCAAAAAAAAACATGTACTGTGGAAACAAAACATAGGCCTACTATATGCAGTAGTATACTACAGTAACAAAATAAAGTTACAGTGGTTGATCTAAGATGTGATAAAAAAGTTCAAGTTTCACCTGACAACAAATTTATCAATTTAGCAGACTTTACGGTCACTCCATATCAATGCAATTCATTAAATGTGACTTACACGATGAAAGAATTCAACATATTTTGGAGAGTAAAACTATTCAACTGAGAAGAAACAATCTATTTTGATCACAAAGATATATACAACCAATAATTGTTCAAATTGTAGACAATTGTGCTTAGTCATTTGTCTAAATGTGCTAAAACATTTGCAAAAGGTAACAAAGAATGAGAAATTCTCTTTCTGTTGTGCACAAGTAACAAAATGTTGTGAATAAGTTCACATATTGTTTTGACGACTTCAAGTGTCATTTGAGAATTGAGCCAAAACAACTGAGAAAAACTGTAACTGAGGAAAAGGTTCACAGCTGTGAATTAACACACAAAATATATTCTATGATTTGATTCAAGCACTCCTCTCGAGGAACTTTCTGTTACCAAAGTTATTGTCTGAAAGAAAACAAGATGGTATTTCTTTATACAAAATGGTGGGTGGAAGCTCTGCTGTATGCATTACAGTAAACAACAGCTGAATCTGAAATAAAATGAATTAAATAGATGAGTCAGACATCCAACAACAACAGTGTATCACTTTAACCTTCCTTTTCATCCTCACCGTAAACAAGCTTAATTCATTTTCAAATTAAATTAAACCTTTAACTGCATTTGATCTGATTTTTGCCATATGCTTTTCCACTTAGCTCAAAGAAAATGTGACACCAGTTGGCTTCACAATGCCATGGTTTTTATTTTAATCTGTCTCAGCCCAAAGATCATACACTGACCGGATCATATGTCATTGATTGTCTTTTTCATTTTCTGTCGGTGGATTTTCAAGAGCCTTTTTAGGCGAGCAATTTATTTGTGGGTGTGCTCAAAGATGTCAGTGCATTTGAATAGTGAGCCACCATCACATTACTTCAAACGACAACATCAGTCACTTATTTTGATCATTGGCGTGCTTACCCATGACAAAGTAAATTGCACACAATTATCAGTATGGTGGTTAGCCTGTGTTCTGAACTGTGGGTAGATTTATTTAGCCCACCTTATCTGATATTTCCTTTTAAATTTTCCTGTTGTTCACGGTTATGCTGCTGCTATGTCTTTGAGGAAGAGTCAAATATAAGAAAATAGTTGTAAAGACTTAGTTTATCTAGTGTTACAAAATTTACTCCTGTAATTTACTTCCTGTTTTTGGCAATCTGCTACTCCAGTACAACCTGTAAAAGGCCAGAAGAAACTCCTTACTTCTATGTGACCAGCAACAATATTGTATATGATTACAAAACTTACCATCGGTACCACATATTATATAAATGTTGAAATGTTTTCTCTGTTTAATAATAGTCTACTGCTTATCAACACCTCCAGTGTCTAGCTCATTCTGCGTATTGTCTTGTCTTTCCTCCCTTATTTTCTTCAGATAACAAATAGATTGCTTTGTACTGCTGGCCTAATTGGGATGACATGGCCCATCAACACCTAAGCTGATCTAACCATGTCTCTTAGGTCTAAGTGGGAATAAGACCAGAGAGAAAATCTTTACTAATTCTCTGGGTTTATTGCTTGTTAAGAGGGACAACCAGGTTTCATTAGTTCCCCTATCTTAGATGGATACCTTCAAACAAAAGAAAAAATATAAACTCCTTGCTGGGCTTCATGCTGGATGTTTCAAAGAGAGAAAATTGTGCAGGTAATCATTGCAGGAACCTCCTCTTGCATTAGTTAAATCAAGTGGGTAAATAATTGGGTATGAAATTAACCAATACAAGGTCAGATCATTGGGGACAAAACATATGTCGTCAAAACAATATGTGAAATTCTTCACAACATTTTGTTGCTTGTGCACAACAGAAAGAACATTTTTCTTTGTTACCATTTGCAAATGTTTTAGCACATTTAGGCAAAACACTTCTTTCTTCTCAGTTAAATAGTTTTACTCTCCAAAATATGTTAGAGTTCTTTTATTATGTAAGTCATCACATGCAGAATAATCCACCTAATTGTCAAAATCTGCCGAGCCCACATTTAATGAATTGCATTGATATGGAGTGACCGTAAAGTCTGCTAAATTGATAAATTTGTTAACAGGTGGTACTCGAACTTCACTAACGAATGGGGAGTTTATCACATCTTAGATCAACCACTGTAACTTTATTTTGTTACTGTAGTATACTACTGCATATAGTAGGCCTATGTTTTGTTTCCACAGTACATGTTTTTTTTTGATAGGCTACATGTTTTTGTTCTGTGCAGTGCTGTGTAAATGTTCAGTTTTCTTCTGTTTACTGTATTGTACTGCGTTGTGTGTCCATTGCAGGGAAAATACAATTGGTTTTCCTCACATTGCAAAGTGCTCTTTAGCTTTACGAAGTGGAATGTGAAACCTTGGACTCTTGAAATCAGCATCTGAAGAGTATTCACTTTGATACACAATAGCAGTCAGTTAGCTTCAGAAAAATAACAGTCTGGTACAGTAGACATTCAGTGTCAGTGAAAACATGTAGGACAAGACTGTTTGGAAATTAGGAGATG
>CABFOQ010024161.1:0-10348 GCA_900660455.1 Gephyroberyx darwinii
AACCCATTCTGTGAGAGCGCAGACCTTGGACCAGAGCTTTTCCACTCACCGAACCTTCAGTTCCTGGTTCTCAACGGCTCCACGCTGCTCTCAGTGCTACAGGTAAACTGAATTGGAGGGACGTCCCATAATGTTCAAGCCTTATACTCTAATACTAATACTGGGGTCAAACTACACGACTTTTTGGCCAATTATAGCCATAATTTGGCAACACAAAAGATTTTTTAAGATCAAGCAGGTGTGAGGGTTCAGGGCTTGAATCTCTTTCCTCCCTATCCAGTCTGGACATCACCAAGTCATTTCAAGGCCATGCATTAAACTTTCAAACTTTTATTTGATTAGGCTCTGCCTGTGGGACTCCTGTTTCACCAGATTAGTAGTTTGTGTTTCCCAAATCCAACTGGACATCAAGTATGTGTACCAAGTAAAGTTGAGTAATTACAGCTGAAAGCACTTGCAATTTTAAACAACGTGGACGGCACTGCAGCTATGTAGACACACCTCCGTCGAGGATTGACTCAACGGAGGGGAACCGATCGATTCTGGTGGTGTGCTTTGCTGTTGAGAGATTCGGATAGCTGAATTTTCCTACAGGGGCAGTGAAGTACTTGAGTTTTCAGGCACGTGGTCGTCACAAAAGCGCGAGAAGCATGAATGCCAAGATACGTCTGCATTCACATACAGAAAGCATGATCAGTAGCTATACTGTATATATAAATTCACTGTAAGGATTGATTAGCCAACACCACGTCATGGAGCAACTTCCAAGTCAAAGTATGACCAATGCAGTCCTGTTAACTTCTCCCTCTATCCTAGATCCGGTCGGAGTCCGGCGTACCAGGAGGCGGCATGACAGCCGGTTTGTCCTCAGCTCCCGCTTGTGTTCGCGTCATCGTCCGAGACGTGGCTGGAAAACACTCCTGGGACTCTGCTGTCCTCTACGGGCCCCCACTATGTCCCCCACACAGCCCGACACACACACCAGCACCACATACACCGAATCTTCACCTACACACCCCACCAGGAGGTCCGCTGAAAAAGGGTGGAAATAAGCGAGAAGATGAGGAGGAGGTAGAGGACGAGAGGGAGGCAGAGGAGGGAGGAAGAGGGATGGAGGGTGAGAGGGAGGAGGAGGTGGAGGGGCAGGGGGAGGGGAGGAAAGTCACTGAGGAAGAGGAAGGAGAGAGAGCAAGAGGAGGCGGCGGAGAAGAAGAAGAAGAAGAAGAGGAGGAGGAGGAGGTTAAGGAGGCAAGAGTGGAGGGGGAGCTGGGAGAGGCGGGCTTAGAGCAGCTCCTCGCTCCGCCATTGGCTAAGCGTGTGTGTCGGGAAGTGGTGCCGGCATGGGATTCGCTGAGGGAAGGAGATGATTCGCTGGATGAAATGCTGCAGTACCTGGGATACTCCAGTCCCGAGTGTCTACAGAGGGCAGGTAATTTCAAAATAATAATAATAAAAACATATTCACTAACTGTGGTCAAGGAGGAACCTTCATATCAGAGGTGGATGACATTGACGGCCAAAATCAGATTTTTAATAAAAGGCCAAAATCAAAATCAGTAAACCCATATATCAGTCTAAACCCTCGTCCTGAATATCTGCAGAGAGCAAGCACATCATGTCTTTGTTTGTGGAGCTCTTCCACAACACACACACTGGTTCGCTGATTCAGTCTTTTCTATCTAGCCAATAAGCCACATCTGTCACAGCTAACTTGATTCCTGATTGGTCCCCCAGGCATGCCACTAAACATCCCGGCACCTCCCCCGGCGTGCGTTTCGGAGAAGCAGGAGAACGATGTCATCAACGCCATCCTGAAGCAGAGCACCGCCGAGCAAGAGTTCGTCCTTCATGTGCGTAGCATCCAGATCTAGATAGAATGAGTTCAGCCGCTAAAATTCAGACAGCTGAAGCCCCAGTAGTTCCCAGTGTTTCAATGAAGTGCCAATGTAGTTTGACTAGTATTGCTAAGCAGCAAAAATTTAGTTCCAGGAAGTAAAAACTGAAATCAAAATCACTAACTGTAATTGTCAAGCTAATTTTTAGCAAACTTTTGAAGTTTTGCTAATTAGGTGTGTTTCTCTCAGCTGAGTTGAAGCAAATAAACAGGCTTTCTGAATGTGGAAAGTAATTAGAAAATAAAAAGCCTTTCAAGGTATTGGCCAAAACAATAATCTTTAAAAATAAAATGCTGTCTGTTAAATTTCCATGCTCTTTATTTCTTACATCTTATGCCATGCTGTTTCTTTGCAAAAACTTAAGTTGTTGAATGTTGCAGAGAGGTGAGGAGTTGAACATGAGAGCAGTGCAGCAAACTGAACCAGAGACCCAGACGCCACAGTCGGCCTTCTACTACTGCAGACTACTGATCAACATACTGGGACTCAACTCATGGGAGAAGAGGTGAGATTGTCCTCTTTTTTTTTCATACTCGTGATGCACATTTATACTTCAGTTCTATCAAAGTTTTGTGATACCAGGCTATTATCTGTTGGGCCTTTCTCTTCAAGTAACAGTACTTCTACTTGACTTGGATGTTTTGTTATTCGTTTCACCCCTGGATGTATTTAAACTAACGGGTGCTGCTAGCTGCAAGCTAACGTGCTAGCCTGCACCTATCCCTACCCATTAGTAAAGCAAGCATTGTTTTCTCATTTAACCGGCTGTTTTTAGGGTAGCTGTAGGACAGGTATGGAAAGCTTTTTTTCTCCCCCCTAGAAAGTGCCAAATGCCTGGTGAAGGCAAATGAGAGTAAAATTGCAAATTTCAAAAGTGCTAATTAGACGCCACGGTCTTCCATTTACATGGGACAGCATTTCATGTTCTGAATGAGTCTGGGATACATCCAAAATGTCAAGGTATCCCTTTAAATGCATCTAGCCAGCTAATGGACACTCATCGCTCTTTATGCTGTACCGAAAACTGCCCTCCATGGAATTACGCCGCCTGCATTCAGCCAGGACAAAAGACTTCTTAACACACTCTTTAGTGTGTGTGGTGTGTGTGAGAGGGAGTGTGTGTGATAATGAGTATAGTACTCTATTGATCAAACTCACCCATTTGGAGTCAGAATAAAAGACAGTAGTTTAAGAAGAGAGAGAATGAGAGATCGAGGGAGAGACGGCAAATCAGAAAATGAGAGAAAGTGAGGGGGAAAAAAGAGAGATTGAGCCAGAAGGGAAAGAGAAGAGAGAGAGAGAAATATTATTCAGGTTGAGAAAAAGGGAGAGAAACGAGAGCGAGAGAGAGAGAGAGAGGAGGGGGAGAGAGGTACATAGAGATTGTCTAATCATCTGTTATTGTCCCCCTTCGTATCTCCAGGTATTCATCTGGAGCATTACTAACACTAAGACACTGACAGTCATCGCCGTGTGTGTGTGTTCGTGTGTGTGTGTGTGTGTGTGTGTGTGTGTGTGTGTGTGTGTGTGCGTGTGCGTGTGTGCATGTGTGTCTGTCCTTTTATGCTCTTCCCTATAATCCAGGTTGTAAATGGGAGTCTTTGAGAGCAGAGAATGAGGCCATTACCAAGTATCAGTTTAATAAGGAGCAAATCACTAGCTTGCGCTCTCTTTCTTTATCTCCCTCTCTATCTTTCTCTCTCTCTCTCTCTCTCTCTCCCCAAAGAGTGAAAAGAATGATGTGTCATTATCTGCCCCTCCAAGCTTCACTGCTGGAGACTTGGTTTTACATCAGAGTTTCTCAAACTGCGGGTTGGTGGCCAGCACCCGGTCCCTGGGAAGTTGTGGACTGGTCCCTCTGCGAGTTAGTTGGCATAGATGGACTATACATGCTATACATAGGTGTTTGTCTTTTTCTCAAGCCTAGTTAGTTCAGTACGATTCCCAACTCCACTCTTGATAAGTTGCTATACAATTTTATTTGGTGGAATAAATCTCACATAAAATGGCAACGAGCCTGAATCAAACCACATTATTGCAAATAGTATGTCCAAAAATATATGTTGTAATTGTATTTCTGTTCCGAGTGAATGTGAAAATGCTTTTGAATGACAGAATGGGACAGTGTGTGATGCCTCGTCTTCGTGTGGGCATCGCCCACCTTTGTCCCGTTGCGTAGTGTGAACAGCTTCCACAGGACGACAAGCAGACCAGTCCTTTACTCTGTACTGGCCTCATCAGGCAACACTTGAACAGTTTTGTAGTCTTTTTCAGTTTAAGTAACAATTTTACAGTTACCAATCAAAAGCATAAGTCTTTACTTATGTATCACTCCCTCTAAAAATCAGATTGAAGTTCAATTATCCTTATCTAGTTGGGAATGGCAGTGGTCGAGCAGTCACTTCAGTTTCAGCCATTTGGTTAAAATTTGTTGTATATGTTACAGTAAATGTGAGAAAATGGTAAATGTTTGCATTTACCAGTATGTTTTTTTCCCCCAAGGTAACTCTGGTATGTGTACATTTCCCGGCTAATGTGAGTGGAAAACACGAGTCAGAGTAGTGAGAGGCTCTATCACAGTCTGTGAGTGCCCTACTGGTTGCATATCTGCAACATGTTGATTGCACATTGTGCCGCTGTCCAATGTTGCAGTTCAGCACCTGAGGGTCTTTTGATGGATTTAATCAGATTAGGATTTTGACTGAAAAGTATTTGCTCATGGACTTATGTCACGCTAGAGTCTTTAAAATCACATCAATCAAAAATAAGAGAGAGGCAGGCATGTTTTGGCATCCACATCTTTTTACCGATGGACGGAAGTCAGTTGTGTAGGCTAGGTCTCCACTGTTTGACTGAAATATTAAACCAGTCAGGCATCAATTTATTGGCCAAACTACGCTGAATATGAAGGCTGTCAGCAACGCCATTTCTTATCTACCTACCAAAAGAAAAGATGCACACACACCGATTCAGAAAGCTCTTCAGTGGTTTATTTAACATTTGCCCATTAAAAAGGCTACATGAAAATAACAGCATCTCAGATGGAGTTTGGCATGCTGTAAACAACGTCATATTTGGCTAGCACAATCGCTACCTGCACAGAACTAGAGGAACTTGAAAATGATCCCCCTAACCTGTTTTCCAGCGTCACCTTCATGCAGGATACATTTTAAAGCCTTGACCTCTTTATTCTCTGCTATCAAGGAGCCTTTTGTTTTTTGTTGTTTTTTTCTATCCCAAGCTTGTTTTTTTTTTTCCCCCAGAGGTTCCTCAGCTCTGTTTCCTGTTTTATTAGCTAGTGCCAGATTGGTCGGTTTTTCCAGGATGCTGTGACAATAACAAGCAGCCGCTCAATTAGGAGAGTTATCTGTAGTAGCAGTCAGAGAATGCTACAAAGAGGAGAGGATGGTTTAGCCTTACGTTTGGAAAATGATTCCTAAACTGTTTGTGTGTGTGTGTGTGTGTGTGCGTGTGTGCGTGCAGAAGTAACTTCCATCTGTTGAGGAAGAATGAGAAGTTACTCAGAGAGCTGAAGAACCTGGACTCACGGCAGTGGTGAGAAAATGAGAAATAAAACACTTTACCTTTTGCTGCATCCCTCCTTCCCTCTCTTCTGCTCCAGCTTTTCACCCACTTCTTCTTACACTATTCCTCCTCCTCCTCTCTTCTTTTCCTATAGCCTTTTATTCTCACTCTGTGCTCCAGATAGGATTCAGCAGAGCCCTCTGTTTTAAAGAGTGAAGGTTCTGGAGCAACAAGAGATTTAATAGTTGCTGTGCAAAACTAAATTTGATTAATGGTAGAAAATGTGGGAAATGGGGAAAATTCTCCTGCCCTCTCATTTCACTGCATTTCATGGTACACCTCTTGATCATACCATTTGCCTCTCCTCTCCCCTCCTCTCGTCCAGCCGTGAGACTCATAAGATCGCAGTATTTTACGTGGCTGAAGGCCAAGAGGATAAACACTCCATATTAACCAACACAGCTGGCAGTCAGGCTTATGAAGACTTTGTCTCTGGACTGGGATGGGAGGTAAGAAAGGGTCCAAAACTCTTAAAAACTGTTTGATATGTTGACATTTTGAATTTCAGTAGTTTTCTTCTCCAAGACATTAGTTCCATTAGTCAATGGAAACGCTTCACATTCATCCCTTTGTTGCCTTAAAATGTTACCTGAAAATTCACACACAACACACAATTCAAAATTGGGCAAAATAAAAAATATCTGATGGGGAAGCATTGACCAAGTAAACCAAGTGGACGTCCCTTTGCAAAATGACAAAAGTTGGTACAAACTCATTCAAATATACTTACCACTGTAGTCAGAATAATAGGTGCTTCTACTAAGTATCAGTTGAAGCATTTTCACATTTACTAAAGCAACCAAGGTTGCTTGTTTTTCATTTCTGAAGTCTGATTTCTGGGTTTTCATTTCAGGCCTCAAGGCAATAAGAGCTAGAAAATGTGAAAGGGAGTTAATACTTTTGTGTATTGTAGGTGGACCTCACCACTCACTGTGGCTTCATGGGAGGTCTCCAGAGGAATCGCAGTACAGGCCAGACTACACCCTACTACGCCACCTCCACTACTGAGGTCATCTACCACGTCTCCACCCGCATGCCCCACGACCAGGACCACAACCTCACCAAGAAGGTAACGCTGTTTCTATGCTTGTTGGATGCAGAACGGTTTCTGGTGATAAAGAAGTTAGATAGCGATGGTAACGCATTTGTTGAACTAATCATGACGTTGGCTTCAGCCTCTTTTGACAACCGTTCAAAAGTGGTTTTGGACGTTCTGAAATGTCTGTAAAACATCTGTCCACCACAACCTCCCAGAAATATTCTAGTGCTGTCGCTCCCAGGTATAAGATGCCTGTCGTGGTTGTACGGCCATTAGTTGGTGCATGAGAATATTGCCAAGTGTATTTCTGAACATGAAATATGGCCAACATTAGCTGACTCCAAAGAACAATAACGTATTTCTTGTTTCTTTGTTTTCGTCTTCAGATGAAAATATGGCCAACATTAGCTACAGTTCTGGCCAAGATCATTGAAACAACTGTTCATGTTCATCTGCTTTATTTAACAGCACATGATTGAACAATAAGTATAATAAAAATCTTTTATGGTTTCTAATTCTTGGGTGATTTGATTTGACTCCAGAACAGTCCAACGTTTTCTCTTGAATCATTCCTGGATGCTTTTGGAAATGTGGTTTGGGTCATTGTCCTGCTGGAGGACACACGACCTTTGATTGACACCCAGCTTTCTGACACTGGGCAGCACATTTCACTCCAATCCCATGAGCAGCAAACGTATTAATAACATTGCAAGCTGTGGAAACAGGAATACCAAGGCCTCTATAGATGGCCGTATACTGTAGCCTTGTGAACGCTTTTGTTTGGTCATGATGGCCACTTTTCAGTTTTGAAACCATAAAAAAAAGATTATCTTGTCATTATTGTTTGATCATGTGCTGTTACTAAGCGATAGATGAAAGTGTGAAGACGAAAGTTGTTTAAAATTTGCTTCACCCGAACGTAGAAAGTATAGAAAGAAACGTAGCTACGGTCTAGCTATCTCTATCTGTCTATCCCTCTTTCTCTCTGTGTGTCTGTCTCTTTCTCTCTAACTACTGTCTCACTCAACCCATTGTTCAGGAACAACACACACACACACACACACACACACACACACACAGGCCTCTCTTTCTCTATATCAGAAGATTAGCTGTTCCTAAGAAATGGTGTGTGTGTGTGTGTGTGTGTGTGTGTGTGTGTGTGTGTGTGTGTGTGTGTGTGCGTGTGTGTGTGTGCGTGTGCGTGCGTGCGTGCGTGCGTGTGTGTGAATTTGAGAGCAGAGCCCCTGTGGTTAAGCCCACTGTGTCTCAGTACACTACAATGGCACAGCCTGACCTTAGATCCCCTCTAATATGTGACCTTTCACTTCACAGCTCTTTGAAAAGAATGAGAGGAGAGCATGCTATTCTGCCATAGGAGGTCTTGTGCTTGGCAGGGTGTCTGCATGTCCTTCAATAGTCTAGAAAAAAAAAGTTTTGAATTGAAGTATCTAAATTCAAAATCCTAAAATGCATTTAAAGGTGCTATATGTATCATTTTTACACATCACTATATCAGTGTCAAATTAATTGTGATACCTTAGTGAAATTACCGTAAACTGATGAGACCATGGTGGAGACGATGGGTAGTCTCTATCTCACACCAGTGGTATTGTTAGTGTTGGTGTTTCTCAAAATGAAGACCACATTTCCCATAAACCCTGTTGCTTCCTGTCACAAAGAGGATGTTGCAACTTGCCTTCAAATTTGGCCTTTTCCACCCCCGATCTCCCCCGGGGGGTTTAAATAGGTCTTTTTTTTTCTTACTGGAATGAAAAAAGTCTTGAGTGAGGGTGTCTTTGTCAGAGTGTGTGTCCGTGTCAGAGTGGATATGAGCCTGTGTGTTTGTGTGTGTCACAGAGAGAGGGCAACTAGCATTAATAAGCACACTAATTGCTGTTGCTTTAATTTCCCTCCTATTATTTTGGAGAGAGGGGAGGAAAAAAGAGAAACTCCTCTATCTTCCACTCTCTCCCACTCTCCCACCTTCTTCTTTTCCTCCTCCTTTCTGTTTTTGCTTTCTCTCCTTTCTCGCTCCCTGAGAATGAAATTGCAATTAAGTATAGATCACTGGACACACACACACACACACACAGGTACACCCTCACATGCAGTATATACACTTGTATACAACCTGTTCATGCTGTTCATGTCAATGTTTCTATAGTATACCTGTGCTTCTCAGTAATTCATTCAGGAACAATCAGGTGTGTGTGTGTGTGTGTGTGTGTGTGTGTGTGTCTGTGTGCATAAACACATTTGCCTCTGTGTGTGTATTTGTCTCATTGTCTAGGTAGGCAGGTGTATACTGTGTGTGTGTGTGTGTCTGTCATCCCCCCAGGCGCTGGTCGCTCTGCACATTGCCATAATGTCCCTCTAATCAGATCACTCTTCCTGCTTCTCGGCCTATCACGTCGCTGCAGGCTCCTGATTGGATTATCAGCGCCTGGTCCGACACCATCAGTCTCCCTGATCAGCTGATGGCCCCATCAAACACTTGCACACAAGCACACACACATAGAATAAACCTGTTTAACCTGACACAAACACACACTCACAAAGGATGTTATTCACACAAATCTGCACAAACATCCACACACATAAATTTGTGCTCAAGTAGACACACACACAGAGGCATGCCCACACACATACGCATGTTCACAAACACACACTGGCTTACAAATGTGCAGACACACACACGCACAGGTTGACAAATGTGTGTCCACAGAGGCTAAACTGACATACATACATATGTCCATACTGGCAGGCATTTATCATCCATCCTCCTGGTCCACAACACACAGATGTGAGTTCAGTCCACTGCAGGGCTGTTTTCCAGTTCTCTTTCTCTCCCGGTGTGCTCTGGTGTCTCTCAGACCAAGTCTGCTGGGGGGGGAAAAAAAAAACTCTCTCTAAAATAGTCATACGAGGAGCACAAGTCATCACAAGACTCCACTTTGAAAGTAAATAATGAAAGTGAGGCCATGAATTAGCCAAAACGAGGGGACGAGGTCGACGTTGTGCCCACGATGTAGTAAATTGTGGTTTAAAAATATCTATTCTGTTCCCCTGTGGCGACTCCCGGGCTCCATATCAATAAATCCAATCCTGGTCTCATGGCTGAGTCAAGCAGAATATGTAGCATGTGGGTGTGTGTATTCATAACAATTGAAGTATTTCACCCACATCCCCTTACATCTTTAAGAACGTGTCGGAATTCCCAACTGATTCAAGGTAAACATGGAAATGGAAATGGAAATGGAGACATGGAAATGTCTTTGTGTTTGTCTGAAGGCCGAGAACGGAGGTCATTTGAGGAATGTGTGGCACACTTGACAAGAGAGACCTCTGTGGGGTACATGTGTGTGTTTTGTGTGTGTGTATGTGCGTGTCTTTTGTCAGACGTCAAGGTTAATGACAAAGCTGTCACCAGCCCTGACTGTAGCCCACTGAGTGAATGTCACCCCCCCCACATACACACACAGCACCAGAGTTGATCCCATCTATCTTCCAGCCCATACTCCATCTTTCAAGAGCTTCACTCTATCTTGTCATCCTCTCTCCATCTTCACACACTCACTTCATCATCCCCAGGGCCACCTGTAACAAACACACACACAAAATCAAAAACCTTGGGTCTGTGATGGATACAGCCCGTCTATGTGTGTGTGTGTGTGTGTGTGTGTGTGTGTGTGTGTGGACATTGACTGTTTGAGTCATTTAAGCTGCAAGTGAGAAAAACTCATTATTCTTGTTTGATTCTAGTTTCACTTCCTCTCTCTCTCTCTCTCTCTCTCTCTCTCTCTCTCTCTCTCTCCTTTCTCCCTCTTGT
>CABFOQ010024163.1:0-25092 GCA_900660455.1 Gephyroberyx darwinii
CGCAGGGGTGCCGGGGAGTTGACTCAGCCGAGTCTGACAGGAGTACAGCGGGGAACCGTTCTGGCGAACAATCGCCGTACTCACAAGGCCCCAGGTGGAGCAGAGGTTCCGTTGGGGAGCAGGCAGGAGACGTAGTCGGGACAGGCAGGGTCGGTACACAGAAGAGACAATCAGCGAAGCAGACAAACCAGGGAGGGACAGGCGTCGAGACGAGGTAATCAGGGACAGGCAGGGTCGAAACCGGGAGAGTAATCCGAATAACGCTGGAGAGTCTTGCATGTGCATGAAGAAACAATCTGGCAACCGGTGAAATGGAGAGGAGAGGCATATATAGGGACTTGATTGCCGATTCAAGGCAGCTGAGTGAACAGGTGAGCAGAGTTGACTGATGAGGAGGGAGTGACTGGCAGACAGGTGAGGAGGAGGGGCAGGTGGAAAAGTACTGGGAGCTGAGATGACTGAGGTGAGGAAAAGACAGACTGTGACAGTTATCATCGATCCTGTCACCAATCAGAGAATCATATGCACCCTCAATACATTTTTTCCTGCAGACACCTGCTGATTTACAAAATTGGATAATTACAAAGAAAATGAGTGTGCAGGAGTTGGCTTGGAAACAGCATTATTTCTGATGACACCTATTAAATAATGGAACACTTAATCGTTTCACTCATTTGTGTGCACATCAGCTCTGAGACTGCTACCGATCCCTTTTATGATATTGATTTTATGTACAGAGCATCAAACAGGCCAAAGTTGTTTGACAATAATGGAAATCAATTTGTTTGAAAAATATAAGACTATACCCCAGAAAAAGCTGCAACCATTGTGTATGTGCATGTTTGGGTTTGTACATTTATTTGTGTGTATGTGTGTGTATGTGTGTGGGTGCACGTACATCTGTGTGTGCACATGTAAACAGCAAGGATTGCTGTTTTTCTTGTCTGAATGACTTTTTCCATTATAGTGCTGTTTCATATTTCCCTTTAAAGTGAAAAAAATCCCAATCTGAGCATTTTTGCAAGGCAGATGTTTGGCAGGCCAAACAAAAGACCTAGCTACTGTCTTAGTCTGACAATTGAGTTGCCATTGTTTGCTACATGGGTTATTGTGGTTTCTAATGCAGCTTAGTCAGAATGTGCTCTGTAGGCAAAGTGCTCAAGTGTTAACAAGGCAACACTGCAAAACAATATACCTCTACCTATATATCTAGAAAGAAATAGAAAATAGAAATGACCATTAAGTCTATCTCACAGGATGTGAATATGATACATTTGAATAACAATACTATTACAGACTTGGGCTGTTTAAAGGGTAATTAAAGGGCATTTTAAAACCTGGGCCCTGTTTTTTTTTTTTTTACATATTTTGTTGTCTAAATGACTAATAGGTACAAAACGTTTTGAAATTGCACCAGTAGATCGCCTCAGTCAGCAGCTGCAAAACAGGCTGCAATGGCTGCAACGTAATCCTTTGGGGCCACTGTGCCCGATCAAAGTACGTCCACTAAAAGTGCATGTTTTTGCCACTGACAGGCTCAGATTGTTATTGGAAGTGTCTGACAACATTACAGAAAGGATCCCTCCAGAGATCGACCTTTGTTTAACCAGAAACAGAAGTCTCCCTCAAGGAGAAGTCTCGCTCTGAAATCTCGCGAGAGGTGAGTTGTTGCAGGAAGAGGTTAAACAAAGGTTTCTGGTTAAACAAAGGTCTATCTCTGTAGGGATCCTTTCAATAATGTTGTCAGACACTTTGAACAACAATCTGAGCCTGTCAGTGGCAAAAACATGCACTTTTAGTAGACGTACTTTGATCGGGTGTAGTGGCCCCAAAGGATTACGTTGCAGCCATTGCAGCCCGCTTCACGGCTGTCGGCTGAGGCGGTCTACTGGACCAATTCCAAAACCTTTTGTACCTATTAGTCATTTAGACCGCAAAATATGTAAAAATAGGACCCAGGTTTAAAAATACTGGAATTATCCTTGAACACTAGAAAGGCCAAGCCACAGTTTTTTTCCTAGATCTACTTTATGTACAAACCAGTGTTATATTTTCTAAATCACACGAAGAAACAGCTGTCAATTATATTCACCCTCTTCAGTTGACGGCTTGTTGGTCTTCTGTTACACCTACAAACTACACTAGCATTTCTTTTGTTAACAGCTGACCCTTAACACTAGAGCTTTGATGCCTCTAGGGTCCTTCCTTGACATTACAATCCACGCCACTGGATATTAGCTAAATTGGAATGCATCCATTATGCAATAGCCACAAGTCTTGGCACCGCTGCATTACTGAGTGCTATACTAAGTCGAAATGAATAGCACCCAAATGCGCCCTACATTTAAGATGTTAACATTAAATACAAAGGGTGGAAAAACTCTCATTTTCCTCAGTTTAATTTGCCAGAGTTTAGGCTACTGTTTTACCAAGAACACGTCAAAATTAATAGAGCTATTTAGAAAATTATCCGGCACAATTTACATAATTAGAACAGTGAGTTGTCTTAGTTATCAACACAAATAATCTGTTCACATTTATGTTACTCATGGATGCTCAAATCCCTCACAAAAAGGATATACAGCAGCAAAGGGAGAAAGTTATTTGTTACTTTCTGTAACTGAAAATGGAAAAGAATGGCAAGTGATGTTGTCTTTTTTCAATTTTACAATCTTTTGATGTGTGGATGAAGTCCTTGTGTACGGTCCTGGCAACCAACAGGCGCTTCAGGCAATCACTTTTTTGTTGCAACCGTGCACCGGGCAAGGGACGGGCATGTCCGGTTCTCCTCTTTGTATTTACTGTTTCTAGGTCTCCTTGCCAACTATTGTTAGGCTAGTCCAGCTAAGTTAGCTAGCTTTGTGCTAGGCAAGCAATGTCTTTATCTCAATTAGCCGCACTCTGACACAATGCCACTGGTCTAGTGGTGTATAGTGCTCAGTGTAGTTTCTTAAAGATTGGCGCACAGTCCTGTAATGGAATATATAGGCATGGTTAAGCTTGTTTATGTCTGTTAACTCTCCTGGTGCCGGTTTATTACTGCTTTCACAGCGAGAATAATTCATAACATGACTAAAAACTTTGTGTTTTCTGCCTCATTTCTAATACATTTTCCAGTGTCTTGAGAAAATAGTGCCTGTTTGTGTTTTGTATGTGTGTGCATATGAGTGCATATGAGTGTGTTTCAAGACTATTGTTGGTGACAGATTGTAGACTGAATCCTTTTTACTTATTCCAAAGAGGTTATAAATTGTGCTTTGAGTAGGCATCATTCCCATTTGTTTACTAACTCGGTAGCACATTGCCTCAAGATATACATATTACAAGTGGAAATGGGATACAATTTACAAATCAGTTTCGTATTACAATGACTCTTGGCTGTTATTTGATACAGCTAAGACTTTAAAGTGATTTAATCTCCAAGGTAAATGGGTATATGAATTAATGTGCATTTTTTTCCTCCTAAATATGTTTATTCTCTGATTGAGTCTCTGTGTTTATTATAACCATACACACAGATCTTACAGTAGATTAATCTATTGTAAACTTAAATTTTTACCTTCTATTCAAAATGTGGTGATGTGAAAATTCCATGCACTCCCTCCCAACTTCAGTAAATTTATATGTGAGGCACAGAGATAGTATTTCAGGTCAGATTTAAGAATTACCACCTTTCCTTTGAGATTCCGCACAGGAAATCTACAACATAAGGAATCCTGTTTCTAACACTTCACTATTACATGCATACAGCCTACCACAGCCCCAGGACACAAGGCATAACCAGTATAAAATAAGTGCTTCATTCAAACTGCATTCTCACTACTACTGTACATACTGTACAGTGTACCACATTGTACTGTATGTGATTTATATTGTTAGCAGGGTTGCTTGATTAAAGCAAATGATGACAGGGCTAATAGTAGAGCCTTGATAAAACTCCACAGGTGATTGAATATGAGAAATGCTAGATTAGAAGTAGCTAGTTTTCGAAATGTGATCATCCTTATTTTTTATTTTCACTAACTTCAAAGGATGCTGGTATCCAATCTAGTTTGAAATTTTGCTGAAAGTTTGATGGCCTGAGCAAAACAAATTGGATCGGATCTAATAGGACTTTGGACCAATACTCATCAGAGGTATCAGCATTGTAGTACAGTAAATTTACTTTTTTAAATGGTATAAGAACTTCAAATTCCATTTACAGTAACCCAGATAAGTATTTCTCCTGTTTCAGAGAAACCTGAATAAGACAGCTGGGATATACTATTATTCGCCAGGATACTGAGACATGTATATGACTGTAGAATTGCCAATCAGGGGACATTACAATTAGGACCAGAAAGCATCAAATTATATACTTTTTTGTGATTTACAACTATATCCAGATGTGGTAAACTCACCCATGTAGGTTAAAACCAATGTTAATGAATGAATGTACCTGCCACTTCTGGGCAGATGTATTTAAAAAAAAAAAAATTTACCCACTAATTTATTTAGGGGTTACACTGGGCTGAAGGCTATGTGTGGTTATGGCCTATGAAACAGTGGTAAAGGATCAATAATATTTGGATCATAGTGAGCATAGATACAACTTCATGACACATTCCCTATGCACATAATAGACTAAGTCACTACATTTACATTCACACAGAGAGTCCCTCTGAATTTGCTATCCACATTTGTTTATGGTTTGTTGTCCCAATTAAATTGACTTTTCTTCTGGTCTAAAAGGTAACAGTATTTACTCAGCTGTGCTTTGGATTAACACCCAGGCTTCTGCACCATATTGTGTGCCTGGACCTTTCAAACAGGCCATGCCTGCAGAAGTGTATTTTGAAAGTTAACCATAGGCATGGCGCAGCATTATTTGCTGGGAAAGCCAGATCAAATAACAGACTCAGATTTGCCAAAGTCATTAATTTCACATGCTGGCATTGGAAGTCCTCATGGCTGGAGAGTGAGCAATATTTTCAATCAAAGAGATGAATTCTTAGTCAATCATCACTGCCATTTGGCAACATGATTTGAATAGGCACTACCATAACAATGTCATAGATTTTAGTGTTCCACACCAAACCTTTTTCTACCACAAAATGTATTTCTTGCCCTGCAGTTTTCCTTGGCAGCTTCATCTCTCTTGGATGGAAAAAATATTATACTGCATTTGGCTGGCTATAATAAGTATTAATAGTGTATGGGAGCCCGGTTCTCTAGCTCTGACCCTCCATTTGGCCATGTCCATGGCTCACTCCGAACCCTGTCACCACACCAATCCAGTGCCAACTGACATAAGCGATGAAATAAATGTGAAATGGCAAATGTGACAAATGTGTGGCATTTTAGTAATTGTACAGGCTATACAGATGGAATATGTGTATATTTTTCTGCATGTGCTTGTGTACGTGTGAAAATGTGTTGACATTTTACCATCTTGACAATGTAATGCAAGTACTAAATGAAGTGATAAACCCACACCGACGGTTATACCAAAGCCAACAAAGTGAAACCAGATAAGACATATGAAACCTAGAAAAACAATACATGAAAATAAACATATGAAAAAATCTCCAGGAAATATCATTATGGAGGGGAAATCCAAGAATTATTTTTTTTTGTCTTAAACCAAGGACAAGATGTGATACATTTAAGATTTAAGCAAAAGTTTTTTGTTTGTTTTTTAAGTATAATGCAGCTCTGCCGATAACTGACACTTTACTGAAGCACTGTACATTATGCAAAATTATGTGACTATTTTCTCCTTTAGTTTTAGGTTAATTTATGTGATTTGCAATGCTATTCAAAGAATAGAAGGATTAATTAGCAGCAAAAAGTTGATAGCACTCCATGTTTTCTTCTCTGTCAAAGAACACCATCTGTACTGCCTTCCTGATTAATGAGCAGGTGGAATAAGAAGCATTTTCATTTTGGTGTGCATCTAGGCAAACAAAACAGAGATGTGAATTTGCTATTCCCAGAATACCAAAACAATATCAAGTGAAAATCCTTCATGAACTCATAATGTAAATGTCAATAGAAATATAACTTCAATACAATTTTATGTGATTACTTATGATATGCGCATATACAAATAGGCTTCTATAGGTGACCTACTGTACAACAAGTATCCTTCATACCACAGATTTGCGCCACTGAATATGCACGGTTGATTAAAAGAAGCATTTTATTTAAATATAATAATATAATAATAATATATATATTCTATATATACATACACACACACACACACACACACATTTTTTTTGTTTACAAATAAAACAAATAAGCAAGTGCTAAGAGGAAGGGTCAGGGTAGTGTTTCTTGAAGAGGTGGGTTTTCAGCCTGTGGCGGAAGATGGGCAGCGACTCTGCTGTCCTGACATCAGTGGGGAGTTCATTCCACCACTGTGGGGCCAGGACAGAGCCTTGACTGGGTAGATCAGCTGCAGGGGCCTCTGAGCGATGGGGCAACCAGTCACCTCGAGGCAACAGAGTGAAGAGGTTGGGGGTGTAGGGCTTGACCATAGCCTGGAGGTAGGAAGGAGCTGTTCCTTTTCACTGCCCTGTAGGCTAGCACCAGGGTCTTAAACTGGATGCAAGCTGCTACATGGAGCCAGTGTAGAGAACAGAGAAGGTTTAACACCAGACGAGCTTTCTGAACAAGCTCCAGAGGTCTGATGGCAGATGCCGGGGCACCAGCAAGGAGGGAGTTGCAGTTGTCCAGGCGGGAGATAACAAGAGCCTGGATGTTTGGAGAGACCTGCAGCGTTTCGTTGGTGAGGAAGGGCGAATCCTCCTGATTTTGTAGAGTAACTGAGTTGTAGTTGATGGGCAATGGAAGAAGGCTTTGTTTTGCCCTCCAGGTGACTGAAACTTTGTTACAGTTTAGTCATTATTCAACACCATTTGTTTTTAGTACATTTGTTTTTGTGTACATAAGTATTACATGCCATGCCTGTGCATGGACTTGTGTTGTGGTTTGACTTTGTCTCCCTCTGTCATTTCCCTCAGGTCCCACACCACTGGTTCAGCAATCTACCAATCCCGGTTCTGCACCCTCCCTTCTCCTCCCTGATTGGTTCCTTACCGGCCATTCCCAAGTCCCTGCTGATTGGCTGTCACAACTGCACTGCACACTGGTTTGGCGGAAACATATCCATAGTGAATGAGAAACATTATGCCAGATACAATTCTTTAAAAAAAATTGCTAGGGACACAAATTTATTCAACTCTTATGTGGGTATCCAACAGAAACTGGTTGCAATCACTTTTAGGATCCCAACCCATATGTGTCAAGCTGGGGGGAGGGTGTGGGTGAGGTGTAGGCTGGATGCAGGAGAGAATTGAGCCAGTGGGCTGGTTCTTCCTGTATCCAGCACTGGCTGCAGCCAATTAAGGCCGATTGCAGCCGGGGCTTTTAACCTGTGTGTGTGTATCTGGGAGAGTGAGTTCCACAGGAAATCGGAGAGAGTCCAGTCGTATGTATGGAGCGGAGAGTGAGAGTGGGACCGACAGTGGCGGCGGACCTGTATGCAGCCGGGAGTAGTCCTGGAAGAGCTGGCCAGTCTGGTTGGAGCTGGTATGTGTTGGGAGAATAGCAGCTTTGGTGGTCCGTGGCTGACCTGCTGGGACAGACGGAAGGTGCGCCAGCCAGGAGAGTTGCCGTTGAAAAGCGTCCGTCACGACCAGGTGAGTTATTGGACTGTGATGCAAATAAAGTGCCTGTCGGCCTGTTCACTCTCAACTGGCCCCGGTTGTAGCGAGGTTGCTACACCATAGTGTAGCACCAATTCAGTGCTCCAATGCTTTTCCAAAGCCAAAATCCAAATCAGCTGCTCCACTAATCCACCTGTCCTGGGTATGTTGATCTACCATCTGTTAATCAGTTGAAAATATTTTTCATCTGCTATTTATAGCTATTTATAGCTGTTATTTTCTGATGAGCTTCTTATTCTAGCAAATGGTAGTAGTAATAATAATAATAATAATAAGAAGAAGAAGAAGAAGAAGAAGAATGATGATTATTCATGAACAGTTATCTTTGTTTTAATTTCTACAGCAAGTTTTTCATTGGAATGTACTCAAATCTCTGCAGCAGAAAAAGTATGCTCATATCCCCAGAAAGTGTCCATGATGTTCGTCTCCCATTCGTTTTCAAGTGAGCTGCAGGCTTTATCTTTTCATAACAATCAGATTAGACTCCTGGCTCTCTCTATGGAAGAGACTTGTTCATGTTCACAAATCTAGACTTAACTGTACAAGGTCATATGAATAACTTATGTAAATGTTAGTTTGAGGTGAATCTCAGCATTAAGGCCACATTTTAACAGAGTCACCATGATGCATGCAAAGCTGGAAATTGAATATATGATCTCTAAATTGACCAAATATTGTTGCAGTACATTAACAGTACATAACAATGAAGCCTTCTTAATTGATACGGCACAGGTGTTTGTTAGTCAAGAACACTTCATGCAATAAGTTAGAGGCTTGGTTTTTAATTAACTTAGGGATTTGCTAATTTAAATTCTGCCTCGAAAATCTCTTGTTGATAACGAAAAGTGTGGATGTGGGTATGGGTAGATATGTATAGTGCAGTATTTGGACAGTGACACATTCTTTGTCGTTTTGGCTCTGTACTCCAGCACATTGGATTTGAAATTAAACAACAACTGTGAGGTTAAAGTGCAGACTGTCAGCTTTAATTTGAGGGGATATTTACATCCATATCGGGTGAACCATGTAAGCATTGCAGCCCTTTTTATACATAGTCCCCCCATTTTAGGGGACCAAAAGTAATACCAATTAACAAACTTAAATAAAGTTGTCATATTTTAGTGTATTATTGCCTCTTAACAATGTACCAAACAGTTGATTTCGACACATCTAATGTTTTGGCTATTTTTCAGCCTCATGATGGCCTCTAGACCTTTTGTTAGCTCTCTTGTGCATGAAGTAACAATGAAATGAAACACATTTGCCCAAGAAACAGCTGAGCAGCCAATCATCTAATCACTTTTGGGACCCTAATATGGGGGGGACTATGTATAAAAAGGGCTGCAATTCCTACACGGTTCACCCGATATGGATATAAATACCCTCAAAATAAAGCTGACAGTCTGCACTTTAACCTCATAGTCATTGTTTCATTTCAAATTCAATGATCTGGAGTACGGAGCCAAAACAACAAAAAATGTGTCACTGTCCAAATACTACGGACTGCAATAGAGTTTTAATCAGGGACAGGATGTTCTCACTCAACTAAAATTCAGGCCAAAATACAACATGAAATTCGATCTATGAGATTAGTTTATCCCGGTTGGGAAGATGAGGGAGAATATTAACAGGTAAGGTGCTCAATCTCATCCCGCATGCACGCTTGTGTTCTTGAAGGTCAGAAAGCTTGTTAAAGTTGACAAACATTAGATGTCCAATAGCGCTGCCTAGTCAAGTCAAGTTTATTTATACAGCCCTTTATATAATATATAAATAGTCTTTAACACCTTAATCAAATGTATAACCAGTGAAAGATAGCATATACCAGCACAGCAACAGTCCACACCACCTTCCCTGATCTACAGCCTCATAAGGTGATCCGTCCAGAGAGGAGGGCTGCTTGTCCTACATTTAATGACAAAGAGCGTCACTGTGATTTATCCAGAAAATAGGTCCGCCTCTTCCTACATACAGAAAACAAGCTGTATTTCCACAGGGGCCCACCACTAACCTCACATTATTCTTGGGGATCACACTTTCTTGAAGATTTTTTACGGCATGTCTGTTTTATTGGAAAGAGAGAAGAACGACAGGGGCGAGATAGAGGGTGTGATTCGACCGCAGGTTTAGTCAGACTGCAGTTTACAATATTACAAGTACATGGTATGCATTCTAAACAAAAACATGAAATTAATTATAATGCTAATGCTGCCTCCCCATCCAACCCAAAGTTAATACCCACCTCCACTACAACACTAGCACAACAATTTATTACCATTTACATAGTTGTTGTACGTGTACTGAAAATGTTATTGCACTCACTTCAGTGCAGCCACAGAGCATTTTACACCACATCCTGAACTCTTAGTGTGTTTTGAGTGTATTTGCAGATGCATTTTTAACATGGATAAGCACTATCTAGATAGAATTTGGATTCCCCACGACATGTTAATTCCACATTTTTAGGGGGCCAAAGAGATTAATTTCATTAATGTAGTCTGAAATGTCTGAAATGATTATTCACTGTTTAGTGACAGAACTGTGGAATGTGGCTGGGCAACAATGACTTTTAATTTGTGTAAACCATTAAATCCTTCTGGAAACTTGCAATGCTAGTTGTATTTAAACAGGAGCCATTTAAAAATGTTGATCTCACAATTCCTCTTTTCCTAGTGAACTAAATGAACATGCAGTACCTCACACGTATCGTTTCACAGTCACATTTTAATTGCTCTCCATTAATTACATATTCTGAGTGAGCAGTGCATTTGCATAGGAATACGCTTTCACACGGAAGTGTGACCGACTGTTATATTATGGGGGTGAAAAGGTTTCCAGTCCCTGCTACGACGTGAATAAGATATGCAGCCAGAACTTGCAACCCAGACAATACCACTGTAAGATCGAACAGATTTTGCTCAAGGCACTTTTGATTGGTCTTCAGCATACAGCCATTGCCAGACTGAGTTAAGGTTCCTGTGATATTAAGTTTGGTGTGTGTTTTAATTCACTTATACACAATCTTTATTTTATGTTACTAATTACATACTTTGTTGAATTGCTTAAAGAAGCCCTCATAACGATGGTAGAACAATGACCTCTAAAGAAAGCTGAATCTTGAATGGATATTCAGTTGGCTATTTACAATGAAGATATCTAATTGAATTGGTGGAGGCCCCTGGGTAGCCCACAGCCATATAAGTGTATTACCATTCTTTTTTGCATCTGGTAATTTATGATTGTACAATAAAGTCATGTCTACAGTATGTCAGCCTCATACAGGACACTTTTCTTAAAGGCTTTATTTTTACTTGTCTCAATTGATTTATTTCTCAATGTCACTATGTTTGAATTATTTTCTCCTTTGAAATAAGTTTGAAACGTCAAAGCTGTGCATGACCTCTACTAAAAAGTTGTCTCAGCATTATAAAAAAACAACCTTGTATCCAATGACAACTTTAGATATAGAACTTTGCTGTAGCGCCTGTTTGATTTGTAAAACCTATTTACTGTTGACTGACTGTTGACTGACTGTTCTTCCTCTGAGAGCATGACCGCAAACTCCATCATTGGTTATTTCACTTTTTCTCTTCCTGTTTTACCCCTGGGGCAATAGAGGCCATTCTGCTGTCCAGAGCACATTCCCCTTCAAATACCTCTGGGGACCCTTTCCTCACTGAAAACTACCACTGAGCTGTATCTGTCCAATGCAATAGCATATCATTGCTTGTTGCAAGGGATTACTAATATTTAAGATTGTATAAGACTTATACATTCAGTGGGGAAATTATGAAATAAAAATTAAGAAACAAGAGAAATGATTTCAAGGGACAGTACAGAGAGTGTTAATCTATTAAAATAAATTAAGGTTGACAGGTATTAGTAATTTAGAGGATAGTGCCATGATTGAGAGTGTGTGGGTAAATTGTATTGCAATTGGTATAAACAGGCCCTCCAACTCTGTCCTTACTTTACTTTCTGTCTTATACTTATGAGAATACCTGTGTTCTGATTATTGAATAAATTGATAATTTTACATACATGTATATGACCACAGGGGTCAGTGCACAGGGTCTGCCATTTGCAGCATGTATGTTTGTATATGTATGTATATGTATGTTTTGTTGTTTGTGTAAATGACGTAATATAAAACCAAGCGGTCACAGAAAACAGCTAAAATTATTTGAAAGGCTTTCAATATTACTTGGGCTTCCACATTTGCTACCAATCCCCTCAAGATCCATATTTTACAGAAAAGAATTGTAAAGCTAGCTACTTCCTGTAGTGAGATGTAACATCTAACACCACTCTTTCATGAACTAAATATTCCGGCTACCTTGAGCACAACTGTACATCAACCAGAATCCCTTCCCTTATCCTGAAAAGTTTACTTTCAGATGAACTGAAGTTCATACTTATAACACACGACACAATACATACACAGTTGTATTTCTGGTTGGCATTTTTTTTCTTTTCTTTTGAGGTGAGATGTTTTTATAAGCAAGTTTTTGTTTATCTCATGTTCACAATTTCTATTATTTTCTCCTCTCTTTTTGTCTTTTATCACTTATGTGCAAATTAATAAACTAAACTAAATTAAACTAAACTAAACTAAGACAGAATAATAGTCTTTACAATCTGATCAGAAAACTCAAATTAAACAAATTAATAAAATGCGTGATATAGAGTGTATATATAATAGAGTGTGAATTATTTTCAGCTCAGAAAGTATATCCTGGACTAATTTGCACTTTCATAGCTTGGAAATGTTCTCCTTTTGCCAGAACTTTCTCTTTTTTTTACTAAACTATTTACTAACATATTACAAATCATGCAAAAAACTGTATGCATGTTTACTAGGTCATTTATAAACTTATAAACTCCAAATTTATGATTGTATTTACCAATTTTACATTACCTGTTGTAAGATGACTGCTCTTCCTACCTTAACAATGTCTTACAATGGGTTACTGGTCCTCACAAAGGTGAGTAAAGTACTAATGGCTTACTCCAGTTTTGTTAGGCATTTGTTCATGTTAGATAACGCTTTACCAACTAGATTTGCAGTACCTAGTCTGAAGTGGTCACTATTGGTTATCAGTACAACCCCTGTAATTACTGATACTGTAATCTTGAGTTGATTACACTGATGTGTAATCCTAATTCATTACCAATGTTGTAACCATTAATTATTAGCAAAATAACCATATAAGTCATTACTGTGATGGTAAGTCTTATAATGGTAATACAGTACATTCAACTCATACATGAACTATTTTAATCATGAAGGTTTTGTGTGCCATTTTTTCTGTTAGCTAGCTTTTAAGTGTCACCTACAACTGCTGATAAGCTGCTATTTTGACATGAAATGTTTCAAAACTCTTGTATGATAAATAAAGTCACTGACTGAACTGACAGAACGGCAGGCACAGGGTACAACAGAAATAACCGACCAACTGAGTCCCTGAGTGACACATATAGTCTTCAGAGAATTATTAAAAAGAATTATTCACCAAAATGTGGGGCTGTTTTGACAAGGCTAGACATTCACAAACCATAGTGAAGAGGACAGGTCTAAAGTGGCACATTATGGAAACTACAATATCATACACATACATACAAAATATACACTTATCAGTTGTGGGAATACTGCACAGGATGGGGTGTCTCTGCAGTTCTGAGTACTTACTGTATGGGTTTGATGAAGTCAGTCAAGGATGTTTGTTGAATTTTTCCTTAAATCAGTTTTGTTTATTTATTTGATGATTCAGCATTGTAAATAAGTATTCATCATTGGGGATGCAACAAATATCTTGAGTCTGTCTCCTACCACCTTTCAAGAGACAGGAATGTCTCATAAATTGACTAATTCCCAACACATACAACTAAAATTTGTCTCTAGGCCACATGATACTTATTTTGTTAAAATGATAAAACACTAGCAATTCAGGTCAGGATAACCCAAGATTAAAGGTTACAATGTCCAAGAATGCTCTCTTTGGAGTTAGCAAATTGGGTGGCAGTACACAGATTATGTTTGACCTCTGCATACTACAACTACAGTAATGTATTATTTTCCCCAGCATTTACAGGTTTTTAAGGTGTACTCATGCCTTTGAATGGCTTTACTTGTTAATGAACTCATTATGTTAAGACAGTGTTCTCTATGCTTGAATCACACAGAAGCAACGTGCTGGGCCCCAAGAGAAATCCGCCAACGGTACTCATTCATTTTTCTCTATTCTCTATACAGATATCAAACATTAGACTAACTTTGTGCAGATTTCTGTCACTCTTTCTGTTACATATTTAATTTCTTCTTTTATTCATTATTAATGTCTCAAGAGCTTCCTTTCACAGAATGCTTAAAACTTTATTAAATATATATGCTGTCTTATTTCTGGCTATGAGGAGGGGGGGGGGCACTGTTGTCACATTATTTAAGAAGAAAATGCTTTTGCCAGACTAATTTGAAATATTTCATGTCAGTACTTAAAGGACATTTCTGTTGTACACTGACATAAGAATAAAATCCCCCGTGACAACTGACAGAGGAAAATCCAAATATATTACTACTATTCACTGAAGTGTGCATAGTCATTTGAGAGCATTACGTGGAATTGCATGACTTCCAGTATTAGTGTTATGGCTTTTTACTTAATTTTCTTGGTTAGGCGTAAAAGATAAAGGCAACCTCAGCTCAAAAACTGGGGCAGTATTCGTGCATCATGGTCATGTCTGTGATAAACTACTAATGGCCTGTCACATCATCTGTCCTTAGTGTAAGTGTCACTTTATTTTTGTCACAGTGTTGTGGTATAAAGTAGTTCACCATTTTTTTAATAGCAGATTGTAAGATTAAATTAATTTATTATGGAGCTATCAGTCAATTTGATGGTACAATAATTGTTATCTGACAAATATGCCAGTTAATCACAGGTATCACCATCAAGGATGCCAAGGGTCTTTTTTGTTTACAAAGCTATTGGCATCCTTGGTATGTCCTTGGTAACCATAATGCATTGATAGCTTTGATGTGGTGACAAGACCTGGGTCATATCTCTGCTTTGATATACAGCTATTTCTCTACATAATATTTTTTTCTAGAAATATGACAGCCATTGGTATAAAAAGCCATCTGATATATATAAGAGAATCAGTGCATTTCACTATAAACTGAGGAAAAAAGTTAAAATGTATTGTTTAACTATAAATAAAACTAATTTCATCTCACATCTGAGGATGGGTCATTGGGTTTAAGTAGAGAACAGGCTGTGCACATTTTAGAGGCTGGGGCTTAATCAAAAAAACGCCTGTGTATCTGGAGGGGTACCTTTTTCCTATTGTTTTGTGTATCCTGCACTGTTTCAGGAGAACATGACAAACAAAAATCTTAGCATAAAAGCTACATGTAAAACACATCCTAGGAGGGCTGTTGGTCAGTGGCAGTATCTTTTCACATGCTTGAGCAGACAACATTATTAGTTACATTAATTTAATGCCATGCTGTGGCAATAGCTTTCTTCAGGGATCAATATGGCCTTTCAAAGAGCTGAGAAAGTACAATTGCTAGGCTGAGGGTTGTTATTAAGTAAAATCAGTGAAGTGGACCGTCTGCAATCCAGTCACTGATCAGGGCAATGGAATAGGATACTACATTGGTTAAAGGAAAGATTACCACTTCTTTCTCAACACTAATAGCTATAAGCAATATTGCTTATAGAAGGCTATCCTCACAAGTGTGCTGGAGTTAAAAGAAATCCCCAGTTAGAGAAATGTTACTGCCTAAGTGACAGATCTTGCCAAACCCACAAGGAAATTTTAGGGAACTCCGTTCTGTTTTGCCTGTAAATTACCTTTAGTGATCATGTCACTGTAATCCTCACCATTCCCCTGTATCTGCTTATTGATTTATTCTGCAGTACTTGATGCAGAGATAGGTGAGACATATAGGAACACTAGTACATGGCTGCCAATGGGAGGAAATTCTTGCCCCTGTGATAGGATGTACATTTTAGGAAGAAGCTGTTTTCTTCTCTCTAGGTGCCACACATGACCTTGGTCCCCATGGATAAGGTCTTCAGGGGGCCTCAGGCAATTGGTTGGGCAGAATATTGAGTCACATCTTCATAGGTAGATGGGCAGAGATGGGCAAAAATACATCAAAATGTACAGTACCTTGATACAAATTAGAAATATTTGCTCATACAATGTAGCAAATAAACTACTGGTGTTAAGAAATGTATTCAATTAAAATATGTCATTTGTAATACAAATTTACACTATACACACCAATCTCGACAAGCCATCACTGAAACTAAGGAGCCTAGCCCGAACCATGAAAAACAGCCCCAGACCATTATTTCTCCTCCACCAAACTTTACAGTTGGCACTATGCATTCGGACAGGTAGTGTTCTCCTGGAATCTGCCAAACACAGATTCATCCGTTGGACTGCCAGATGGTGAAGCATGATTCATCACTCCAGAGAACAGAGAGTTTCCACTGCTCCAGGGACCAAGCTTTACATCACTCCAACCGACGCTTGGCATTGCACATGATAATCTTAGGCTTGTGTGAGGCTGCTCAACCATGGAAACCCATTTCATGAAGCTCCCAATGAAGATGTAGGTAACATGAACAAATATATATTTAGAACTACTTTGACACAGACCTAGCAAAAATGTGTCTGATAATGTACAATACTATGCAAAAGTCTTAGGCACCCTAGATTTTTTAATATAAATTGGGTCTTAGATGTTTTTTTTGTTTTGTTTTCTGCATTAGTGTTTTACATTACTGCTCTTTATAGTACATTTTTTGACAGCATCTTCATTTTACAGATTTTTGTGCCAAAGACTTTTGCACAGTTCTGTACCTTGTGATGTTATCCAGCTAAGCAGAAGATACCTCCAGCCATTGCCAGACAGTTACATCTCTTTTCTCATTGTATTTCCCATCCTCTAAATACATTTCTCAGTTATTGTTTGAAATAATACTTGCAGTAATATTTGTAGACAGATATGTTTGCAGATCTGGGGGGTGAGGGGCTCATAACTGCCTAAACACATGTGTATGCAACATCCATCAGGACAGGTCATATGACACATGAGCTTATCAGTGACTTCTGTGCACAACATATTCATTACTGTTCTATAGCCAAAATAAGGTGTAAATTTGATGATGCATGTTTTATTTGATAAAAATCTGATGTATTACATACAAAAAATAAAATGCTATTACATATTTTAATGAATACATTTTAATTTAAATACTGTCCATCTCAGTAGGTAGGCTTGCATGTGACAGTGGGGCAAAGACAAAGTGCAAGCATGAAGCTGGGTGTCTGCCTTCAAATTCAGAAATCTGCAGGCAAGGTTAGCCATAGTGCCTCATCCAGATTTTTCTTGGAATTGCACCAGGCCTGAATGAACTTCAAACCCTGGGCAAATAGCCTACTCAGGTCTAGCCTGGGGAAAAATATATGGCCGCTGGCTAACTGGTAACTGTGCTGAGGTGAGTCACAAATGGTGCTGTCACACTGCTGCCTTAGCTATGCCCTTGCCGAGAGCAATCAGAACAATATGGGTGGAGAACGGCATCTGCATTCATGTAACCTTCATTCAAGATGTTGGGAGTGTAGTGCCTTCTCCATTACACCTGCTAGATGTGTGATGGTATGTCCCCATAATTCTGCACTAGAGTGAGTTTACTGCCTGAAAGGGAATTGGAAATGATGCCTGAAACCTCTATTCCTTGAAGCTCCTAGGTAAAGAGAACCCCAGAATTGTCTGACCAATGCCATAAGTGTGCTTTAGTGAAAGGCAGGGCCTCCATACCTGCAATGGATCTCATTGGTATTACAAGTGTGATTTTGCACTGGGTTGCAAAGGACACAATGTCATTCAAATTTCTGAAATTTCTTGACTAACTCGTGGTCGAGCTTTTTGTATCCCTAATACAGGCTATGGTACAGTGATCACTAATACCAAGACAAAGACACCGGTTGAAACTATTTAATCTGGCTTGTTGGATAGGATAAGGTCTATTAGAGTAGACTTCTGGGGATTTTTCAAGTTTGGTCTAGTTGGCTCTCTAATCAACTGGGCTAGGTTTAAGTTACAAAAAGCAAATTTCCTTAAAATTGCATGATGTGTTTTTTTAGCCAATCTAGATTAAAATCATCCAATATTATTTCCTCAGAATCAGTATATAGGGAAATTAAATCTGACACTTTATCAAGAGAGCCCATTTCTACCGAAGGGGGTCTGTAGATACCCATCACTATAAAATAATTATTCAACCCCAATTCTATCTTTAGTGTAATAAGTTCAAAGGTAACTGTAAATGGAAACATTTGATGAAGGCCACAGGTAGTACAGAACACAACCCAGAGATCTCAGTCTTAAATGTCTTATTTGACTTATATACCTTGGCTCCTAATTGGCATCTACCATTGGTCCTGCTCACATGGGAGGACTTTACCTTCACCTATACCACAAGTGAAAACCAATGGAAACACTTCAAAAGTACAATGCAAATAATTTTCATTCTCAAGGTAAGTATAATTCATTTTCGTTTTAACTCTTGTATACGGTAACACTATATACACATCTTAATTAACATAAATCAGACCTTCCTGGCGTTGGGTATGGCCCAATGACTCTGAGTCTCTAAAACTAAGTCTTTCCCCAGGAGATATTACCCGAGTGTATCTAGAGCCCACTTGATGGCAAGACTTTCTTTTTCTACAGTAGAGTAGCAAGTCTCCCTTGGGAAAAGCTTTTGGCTTACGTACTGTACAGGCCTCTTGTTTCCCTCTTCCCCTGGTGACAACACTGCCCTCAGACAAATTTCAGAAGCATTGTTTCTACGGTGAATGGTTGGGAAACGTCTGGACTCTGCAGAACTGGATCCTGACACAAACACTGCTTGAGGTCCTGAAAGGCTGCTTCACACTCTGGTATACACTTTACCTTTACAGGACAGGCTTTACGGGTCAGTGCTCTGAGTGGGGCTGCTTTGTTCGCAAAACCTGGAATGAAGCATCGACTAATCCCAGTATCAAATCTGGCCTCCCCCAATGATGTATCCCATCGAACCACCGTCTCAACTAGCTTAACTTAACTTGCATTGACCACAAACCCAGCCTGTTTAATGCGCTGGAAGACGTCAGTGAGGTGCTGGAAATGTTCTTCCCAGGTGGAGCTGTAGATGATTACATCATCTATGTAGGCTGCTGAGTAGGTCTCGGCCCCTATCAAAACAGTGTCCAATAGTCTTTGAAATGTTGCTGCCACTCCATGTCAGCCAAAAGGCATCACTGTGAAGTGGTACAACCCAGATGGTGCCCTGAAGGCGGTGATGTCCTTGGCTCAATCTGTCAGCGGAACCTGCCAATAGCCCTTACAGAGATCAAGGTTTGTCAGGTATTGGGCATTCCCTAGTCACTCTATCAATTCATCTACCCGGGGCATTGGATAGGGGCCAAAGGCAGAAACACTGTTCACTTTGATGAAATTAATGCAAAATCTCAATTCTGGACTTTCTTTCTTGGGCACTAGCACTACTGGACTGCACCACTGGCTAGTGCAAGGTTCAATGACACCTATATCCAGCATCATCTCCACTTCCTTCTTGAGTGCAGGAACTAGTTTAGCTGGTATCCTGTACCTTGTCTGGCAGATTTGTTCTGGTGTCAACAGTTGAATGTTGTGTCTGACAAGATCAGTGCACGCTGGGCACTCACTGAACAGTCCATCAGGGATGCAGGACATCAGTTCATCTTGTTTTGGGGGAGGGAGATGGTTCATGTCTGGCAGTGATGAAGACTTGGAGGATGATGGAAAATATTGACACAGGGGTTCTGTCTTTCTTTGTTTGCTTCGGCTCTGGCAGGAGAAGTTCATATGTCACTGGTCCCATCTTACGAGTGATCTCAAATGGACCCTGCCATTTGGCAAGGAGACTACTGTCAGAACTTGGCAGCAACAACAGTACTTTCTGCCCTGGCAGGAAAGTGCGCTGTTTGCTGGTCTTGTCGTATCCATTCTTCTGCCTCAGCTGTGCTTGTTCCACGTTGGAATGTCCTAGATTAGCCATTATCCAGTTTGTCACTCATCTTTAACAAATAGGAGATTATTCCAACTTGCCTAGTGGGTTGATCTCCTCCCCAGGCTTCTCTCAGAATTTCCAAAGGCCCTCTGACGTATCGTCCATATAGGAGGTCAAAAGGGGAAAATCCTGTTGAGGCCTGTGGTACCTCTCGATAGGCGAACAGGAGGAACCGAAGCCACTGGTTCCCAGTCGTCACCTGTGCTGGACACAAACTTGCAGGTTAAATATTTGGACCTGTCAGGGAGTCCAAATTGTGTAGTCTGAAAAGTGTTGTGACCGGCAATGAGAGCAGTGACAAGTTACAGCCAATGAGAGCGAGTTTTTTCTTCCTTGTTTTTTCGCTGCAAATCAGCGCACAAACAACTCGGATCACTAACTTCTTGCAGACATCCGTGTCCGTTCAACATCAGGATACCCGATTACAAGACATAAAGTTATGTTGTCACGTTTCAACAGAGGCTCAGACAAGGAGTTTAGGAAGAAGAAGGTGATTTATTAACAAGGGGATGATCCAGGGGTAAATGGGCATGGATGGAAAGGAAAGGTCCAGGGGGTGAGAGCAGGGGAAAACCGGAGGGACTGGTGGTGAGCGTGGCTGGTGAAGCAGACGAGGGAAGCAGGCAGGCGAGCAGGCAGGTAGTGATCCTGGAGCACAGGGAAACAACAGGGTTAACAAGGCGTCAAGAAAACAAGGTAGAGACTAGAATACACTATTCTAGGCGCCAGGGACATAGAGGCTAGCCACAATGGCTGAATCAATGATCTGGCGATGAGTGACTGGAGAACCGGGGTAGATATGCAGCAGGGCTTGATGGGTTGATGGGGATCAGGTGTGCAGAGGAGAGCCGGGAGAGTGAATGGAGTGCCACGCCCACCACACACACACACACAAGAACAGACAGAGACGTACTGGAAACACAAGGGGGAGGGAGAACACAGGAAACAGAAGGAAACTGGGGACACGGCCGGGACCGTGACATATGTTGTGTGAACAGTACAGCGATCTGACAACTTTGAAAGTTGTGTAGTGTGTGGGCACCATTATAGAGTCTGTGCGCAGTGGACAGGGATCAGCATGGGCACTCTGACTGGTCTGCGGCTATGTAGCCCCATACGCAGCAAGCTGCGATGCACTGTGTTCTGACACCTTTCTATCATAGCCAGCATTAACATTTTCAGCAATTTGTGCTAGAGTAGCTCTTCTGTGGGATCGAACCAGATGGGCTAGCCTTCGCTCCCCACGCACATCAATGAGCCTTGGGCGCACATGACCCTGTCACCGGTTCACTGGTTGTCCTTCTTTGGACCACTTTTGGTGGGTACTAACCACTGCATACTGGGAACACCCCACAAGACCTGCCGTTTTGGAGATGCTCTGACCCAGTCGTCTAGCCATCATAATTTGGCTTGCCCATTTTTCCTGCTTCCAACACATCAACTTCAAGAACTGACTGTTCACCCCTTCACCTGTCAGTGGTTTTAATGTTGTGGCTGATCGGTGTATATACTAGATATATGGAATGGCTCAAATACTTCTAAAAGCCAATGTTGTAAGTCTTTTGACTATCAAGTCTTTTGACTATGTTACTATCAAGTTTCCCACTCTGTCCCAATAGTCTGACCTGACCATGGGAATCCATGTTGGATACTCATGTTAGTCATCACCATATAGACATGTAGGGTGCAATTGCTTGATTTATTCTCTGAAATGCCCTGTAAGGCAAACCTAGAATCATTGGGAGAAATAGCTTGACACACCAAAAAATGCACTAAAGGCTACAAAATAAAACTCTAAATCAAGCTCATACTTTGTTTTTCCTCCTTAAGTCAGACTGGAGGGGTAATAATAAACAGAAAATGTATTGCCTTCCTATCCAACCATGTACTGAAAATGTTGACTGCTTTCCCAGCTACATTGCTGCATGACTTACCTGAGCAAGCTTTGTCTGTGCAAGCATGGGAGCAACTAATTAATTTGCCTAACCCATATTAAACAGACATCCAGCTAACATTAGCTAACTACCCATTCCTGCTGCTTTTACAAAGTACCGATAATTTCAATGGTGGAAAGCTTTTTTTGCATTTCAGTTTTCACTTCTGAATCTCTTCCTGGCCTACTGGAATGGCTTTCAACCCATAGCCACGCTACCCAAATTTACAATAACTGTTATAATTGCTTGCACTTATCTGTAGCTTTCATAAGTTCAGTCATAGCCCAGGCTTGCATTTTTACAGATTTGCTTGGCCTTATGTGTGTAGTTATGGTTGCCTTTTGACCAGGGGTGTAGACCAGTGCATTTCAATCAGGTTCTGATGGCAATATTAAAGTTGCCGTGGAGGAGTTGGACGCACCTTCCCAACAGGAAGCTCTTATTGTGGTGCTAAACCAAAACACACATAGATGTGTGGTAGCACTCAAAGTTGGTGAGTGCTACCATGCATCTTTGGATGTTGTTTTTTGTAATATTAAAGTTGCCCTTTGTTATAGTCAATACTAATGCATGTATGCACCGTGCATTTCATGCTTTTGATATTATTTTAACTGCACTTGAAGCATGTCTTTGATGTGTCAAGTGAGAAATTACACGAAAATTCAAATCAAATTCACAAATTACAGTAGCAGTGGTTGCTGAGCACATTTTTTTAAATTGATTGCCACCCTATCAGCACTCTTCCATTTAGTAAAATAGTTCTACCCTACTGGGTGGATGGATGCATTTCCATGCTTTTTCTGCAGCATGTCAGGTGTTTTATATGACCTGGCAAATAGGTGCTAGGTTAAGTTGATTGTGTTCAACTGAATACCATCTGTGGGTCCCCAATTGTTCTTTATATTCTGTATTCATCTCTGCCTCAAGCTATGGTCAAAAACAATAAAAAGTCTTTTCCATTCTTATGTTTTGCTTTCCCTCTGAACAATAACAATGTCAACAGCACCACCCAAAAACGTAACAAAAACAATTTAATAAACTGATTAAAATTCTTGACGGCTGTCCTGTTTGTACTGAAATGATGCCAAAGAAGTAAAAAACAATTTCGCTCCACATTTGGATGTTTGCAGATTGACAACCAGCAGCATTTATCGTCATGCACTCGATTTTGAATTGCTCTCAGCATTGGCACAGAGGAGAGAATATAGAAACAATGGAAGACACCAAGGTTTTTTCATTAATCTAAAGCTCTTTTTTGCTGTTTTTCTTCTAAGAGAAGGTGAAAACTGCAGGCGGGGATATGACTAATATGGACACAACAGATAATGCTGTAATATGACACACTGGTTTGGAAATATAGGGACAACAAAGGATGCCACATGGTCATAGACTTATTGAAAGGAAGTCAGTGGTTGCCATAGCAAGACCTGCATCAGAACTTTAACTCTGTTAAACTGTTCAAAACCAAGAGCATGTTTTTGTAGAATTTATCAAGAGTGAGAGATCACAAAGTCACCATAGCAGCTATGGGAGAAAAATATTCAAACAAGCAATTTGTATGAGTATATCAGTGTTGGTCCCAAGGGTTAGTCCTCCATCTGTAAAGAATTGTAAGACTCAATAAATGCAATTGCATCATCATGGCAGAGCACAAATAATGGCAAAGATTTAAGTACACCAGCACACCATTCACACAATGAAAAAACTGAGGTGGTACGAACATGCGGAGCACATATTGCTTGTTTGTGAAGCGAGACAAACTACAGCAGTTGCATGTATAAAGAGGCAATTATTCTCTTCACACTTGATGCTTGGGTGCATCCTAGTCCAGCTTACTGCTCTGGAAGCTATTCTCCGGTCTAAATGGAAACACCATGCATAATAAAATATACAGAGCATGGTGGTAGGGGCTAAGGTCTAAGCATCCAATTCCAAAAGTGAAGGGACCATTTACTCCCATCTATCTAAACAAACATTTTAGAGAGAAGTGGATGAGTGAACATTGCAAAGCACCTCAATTTTGAAGAAGGTGCAAAGCTGGAGTGTAAAGTGAAACTGGAGCATGAAGTGGCAAAATTAAAAAAAAAAAAAAAAAAAAAAGATCACTTGTTTTGATCAATAGGAAGTTCTCTAGCCCACTGGTTCTCAATCCTGGTCCTCAGGGCCCAGAGCCCTGCTGGTTTTCTTTCCTACCAGGTAGTTAATTGCATTCACCTAAAAAGATCTAAATCAGTCCCTGATTAGATGGCAGGCTAGACCACTCCTCTAGGCTGTCATTTCAAACTGTGAAACTGCCATTGTGTCACCTAGGAGTCAGGGTCATGGCACCAAATATGTGTCATGACGCTAATATGACCAATGCTAACTTTATCTCTGCACTGTGGGATTATACAATGAATCCCAACTCCACTAAATTCCTCTTTGGTTGTTCTTTATATCCAACCACTGCATCATGGAGATTGTCATGTCCGGTTAAAGCACTGTTGCCGCCTCTACATGTATTTCCTAGCCTGGTCCAAGCCCTCTGAAGCACATTTGTCATTTCTTGCGTTTATGTGTTTGTGTTGGCAAAAAGACCAAAAAATGCCTTGAGTCTTATTCTACATGATGAAATTGCCAGTGATGTCATTTATCAGGTATTATCAATAAATCATTGACATTTTTTTCCCAGTAAATCCAGGTTGTATCCATATGTGAACTATTAAATGCCCTTAGGTCAAATCATATTGTTTAATTTCTGTGCAATTTCATTGTGACATACCTAGAGTAAAAGGAAAAAATACAGGAAGAAATAATACAAATACAGGTATTGCCTGCAGAACTCATAGACACTGAACTAACTCTATTACACTAGCACCAAGGTGTATGTTTCTTCCATTCTGAGAAATAACGTACAATATCAGTAGTGGAAATCCAAGTTAGGGCCATCACATCTCCCGCTGCTGCTGCCATGGCTGCAGAGTCTTATATGAGATAATATTATATTACAAGGAAAACACACAGGCCCCTCATGTCAAAGAAAGATGAGCCTGACATCTGCAGGTCAGCAGACTGCCCCTTGCTCTACCTGTCCCCTTACTGTCAGTTTCCTCTACACCCGTCCAAATCAGATGTGTAGTAGTCTCTGAGGGACTCTTTACTGCTACAATCATCACTGTGGTTAAGAGCGTCCTCCCTGTAAGTTTTATCAGTTAATTTGAATTCAATGCATTAAAACATAAACATAAAAATGAAAAAGGGCAGTTTTGATGAATAAAACAGTTAAAAAAGAAAAAGATTAGCATTGAGGTACATAGAGGAAATCTAGAAGTGAAAAGTCCTTGAAACTTGAAG
>CABFOQ010024163.1:29145-47320 GCA_900660455.1 Gephyroberyx darwinii
TGGCCTCAGCCCCCTCCCTCTTCTCAGTCTGTCCATTTCTGATGATCAGGTAAGGAAGCAGGGCAACAGGAACAGACGACATCATGGAGTCCTCCAGCAGTTATTCAACATGGCACTGAGGCACAAATGGTTCCACTCAAGAAGAATACACAAATGCAGCCGCAATCGGCAATGTCAGGGTTAAAGTCCATAACGGCTAATACTGAGAGAACAGAAATATTATATATCAAAAATATACTATAACAACAAAATATCATTTCAGATATTTAATATTTTATTGTGAATTTTTGACCTCATTCAATTGAATGGAGGAATGTAGTCAGAGGTCAGCAGGTATTGATGTTAGCTCACAAATGCTTGCCAGAAACACTCCTGCCCCTTTCACAGAGATGAAAAAAGCCGGCTTGAAGCCAGTTTATTGGCACTTTTGACTTCTGTGTAAAAGGGTCAGACCAGCATTTTTCATACCATCAATAAGAAGCCGGGTTAAAGCCAGCTTTTTTACTGTGTGAATAGGGTACTTTAAAAAGCCGACTTTCTTATTCATTATATGGTATACATTGTTATCACGTTACATTATATCATAAAGAGAACCAATTAGTTTACCTGGAGCCCAGCTGAGATAAAGTGATTGGTGCAGCAGACTCCTTTTTCCATATCTTGGCCCTTTCTGCATTACTAGTAGCTGTATGCATAGCTTCCATTGCCTTTGCACGCTTTGAAACAAGAAAAATATGTTAAAAACATGAATGAAACTTCTATAGTCTGTGCCATCTTTAACAGCTGATCATGTAAAACAATATGCGTGTCTTGTGTTGCTTAGCAACAAAAGCAGTTGTGGTTCTGTTTGAAAGGTACAAGCTGGCAAATTGATGACTTGCTAAAGGCAGTGTGAATGGGTTTGGAACTAGCAATGCTGCTTTTCCAATAACGCCTTTTGCCAGCTTCTCTGTCTGAAAGGGACTTCAGACACCAAGAAAAATGCAGCTCTCTCCCTCTCTCTGTCTGTCTGTTTTCCTCATCCACATGCTGAACACTGTTGTTTATTCCCTGAACTGATAGATGTGTGTCAACATGTCCAAGTTGCAAAGACAACTGTTGTTTCACCAGTGATTTTCATTTTGTGGTACAAGTCAGCCATTCTGTCATCGGCTCCTCATTATCCAAATCCATTTCAACATTGGAACCTCCATCATACTACCTCCATCATCATACCTCCATCAATCTATTTGTTTCCCTTTGCCATGGTGCACTTTAAAGTCAACTCAAGAGGGAGACATTCACACTTGCATACAAACTTTACCCCACTTTACCCCACTGTTCTGACATAAACTGAGGTATTTTTGGGGAGAAAATGGCAAAACATGGTTGTATTTTCTTTCCAAGTCAAATTTTGTAGACTTAGAAACAGAAACTATTTCAGTAGAAACGGAAGGAGGCTGGAATAAAAACATTTGATTGGCTTATTTGCCAAGAGCGCGCGGTGAGCAAAAACTACAGAGGCAGTATTTCAAAGATGGCGGCTGGCAGAGAGACAGAGAGAGCGCGTCTCAGTCAAGCTGCAGCTTTATTGAATAGTGTACTCTCATCTCAAGAGGTGATTCGCAGTCTATCAGCAGCCGCATCACTTCTGCAACCCACTGCTGCCGGGCATGTCTCCGTTAACAGCGAATTAACTACACTGTTCTGCCCCGGTCATACTGTAGCAGCAGCAACAGCAGCCACACCTCCTCGCTTCAAGACACAGCGTTGTTTTGGATCGTGGGGGAAAAGCAAGAGGAAAAGGTAAGTGTGCTAGCTGGCCTAGATAATATTGGTGTACCATAAATAGCCTAATGGTAATCACTTTCCAAACAATGCATTTATTTAATTGGATTCTTTGCTCACTCAGTTCTGTTAGCTAACTAGGTAGTTAATCAACTATAGGAAAGCAACATTGTGTGACGGCAGGAATGATTGAGTGATTGAACCATATTCTGTTGAAAGTGGAGCAAACCTGCCGAAAGGTAATACTAATAAGGCAAGTAGAAAAGGCTTGCTTCAGCTAGAAAATGTTAAAGTTTAATTCATTAGAAACGTAACCCTGTTGAATCCAGTGATTCACTCTTAAGCTGTATAAAGTTCTAGATATTTAAATAGTTTGTTCACAAGGTACATTTGTTAACATGTGGAGTATCAGTGCACAAACAAGCTTGTTTGCAGTTTTGCCTCTAGTTGGTTGTTTGTCCCGTTGTAATATGACTGGCTGGGGTGGGGCTTGTGAAGTGAGAGGGAGCGGGAGATCTCGAAAAGGAGAGATATAACTTACCGCGGCCAGTGTAGCATGAAATGGAAAAGTAGGAACGGAATAAGTGATGAGTGATATAGTTGTTAAGTACAGTAAGTCGTACCTGTAAGTACGAAACCACATGTAAATTACCATTTAATAGATTGCAGTGTGTGCTAGAATTGAATAAGAAGCAGTGTTAGCACAGAGCTAACATAGCTTGCTCGCTAGCCTACTTGTGTTTTAAACTTCGAGTCCTGGAGTTTGGAGTCTTACCAGATAGCGCTCTGGGCGACCTGGAAACGCTTGTGAGTTCCTCTGGCTTCATGGGAAGAAAGACTTTCTCCCAGCGCTCCGTTGCTGTTTCCCCAATGGCCATCATACCAGTTTGGGGACTGTAAGACACTGACTTTGCTCCTGTGAGTATTAAATCCAAGTTTTGCTCTGAAAGAGTGCAGGAGCTGTTGTTAAGCCACCACGCACCCAAGCTCCATTTAGGCCTGCCACGAGGTTTTATTTTATTTCATTTTACCTTTTTGACCGGTCTGAGTGTTAATGTGTGGGTCCACAGAGCTATATATTGAGTCGGTTTAGCAGTAGAGTACTGCCAATTTTATGTGTTTTGGATGTATTTACTAATGGACAATTGTGTATATATATGTTGAAGAATAATAGCACAAGGGTTGTGTTATTGCTTAACTGAAAGTTAATTGCACTGGCAATAATTTGATTTATTTGTTTTGTTTATCTTTGTCTTTCTCTTGCTTAAATAAATAGATATATTTTTTTGCTATGTGTTGTTGAGGTTTTGCTATCAGTTGATGTACAGGGAATAAATTAGGCATTTGCCATAATCCATCTATATATTTAAATGTTAAAGAGGTTTTAGCCAAATAAAGTACAGAATTCAGGGTGTTACCCTTAGTGATTAGAGGGGAAGAAAGCGCTACAGAAAGCTAATGCTTTAAAAGTAATTTAAATTGTTTCTGTTGTTCTGATGTCTCTAGTAGGAGTGGATCAACAATTGAAAGTTAATTCCGAATAGATTGTTCAGAACTCTGTGTTATCTACATTATCTAAATTACAAAATGTGTTACAATGACATTTGTAAGATTGTGAAACCACATTGACATCTCTAGGTTGGATTGTTCACCTGGATAGAATGTTGAGAACTGTAAATGCCAGCAACATGATATATAATAAACATAATATACAACATTGCTATTGTGAACATTTAGACAGGTGTGAAGTCTCTAGGTTGAATGGTTCGAAAAGGTGACCTGAAGAGAAGGGCCAGTAAAAAACTTTATGTTATCAACATGATGTAAATTATGAGAAACGAATCGGTACTGTTGTAGTGTTTGGTTGGAACGAACCTGCTGACACTAGGCCCTCCATGGCACATAGTTTGAGACCATGGATTCAAAAAATTGCTTCACTGGGTATTAGGTAATTTTTTTTTTTATATCAAATTATTGATTATTGCTGTATTTTTCAGGGCTAAAGGACCTTAATACCATGAGAGCTTCAACAAAGATATTATATTACTCCCAAAACCAACTTGGGGAGTTGTATGCAAACAGCAGGCAAAACATCGTCTGCATAAACATACATACTAAATGCTAAATGACACATACTAAATGCATTTGAATTTCAGAAGTCTTGGGACCACGAGACAGTCTTGGAACAAATAAGAGATGGTTTTGGTGAATGAATTCCACAGGATGTCAGGTAATACGGACATTAAAATGTACTTTAAAACTTTTCAACATGTCAGATTTTAATTAAACACAGTTGAAATGGCTAAGAGCAGGGATAGGAAATGTGCCATAGAGGGCAAGTCGAAGTCTGTACCTGGGATTGTGGGTATCTGTAAGCCACTGAGACTCTCTGTTTTGGTTACATGCAGCTCCTGAAAATGTTAGGTGTATGTTGGACCTGTACACACAGCACAGACAGCAGAGGTTGCTGGTGGTTGTCTATCAAAAGTAAACTGAGCTATTAAACAGTAATAGCTCATAATATTGAAAATCCATCCATCCTCTTTGTAGTCTTCAGTTTCTCATGGGTTGTGGAAACAAGCTGGTATTACCAACGCTTCGTCAGGGACAGGAGCTCAGTGGCTTACTCCTCCACAAGGTCTTCAAATCCAAGGCTTTATACATAACGCCATCCAGGCCCCTCTTGGTAAGTTGTTTTGAAGGACTACATCAATGATATTGAGGAGTTGGTCCTTTATCACTCTTACCTCTGTTTTTGTTGTTCAAACCATTGTATGATAGCTTAATCAGTTATATTGAGATAATGGGTAGGTATATTTTGCTGATTAGTATTTGCTTTAAAATCTGCTGTATCTACAAATTGTGTTCAAATTGTGCCTTAAACATTCCAAACATGGCAACGTTTGGTGTTCTCTTGTGGACTCCATTCAAACATGGACTGTGGTACAATTAAGTCAAAACTTGCAATAAGTTGAGCACACTGAAAACAAAATGAGATTGTGATTTGTAGTACAGTGCCTTCAGAAAAATAATCTACATGTTTATACAAATTTTGCTGGCTGCAGTAGTAACGATAGCTTGTTGGATATTTTGCAGACACTCAAAAATCAACTTGCAATTTCTGTTTACTTGCACTACCTGAACTGTTGCACACAAAATGTCTAGAGTTGTGAATGCATCTTTTGACCAATGGCTCAAATGAAAAAAATCTTGTTTTCTAAGACCGACTCAGATGATAGTGAAAACGAAAGCAAAAGCACCCCACTGCACTACCAAAGCCATGTCAAGGTTGCGTCCTTCTGCCACAGCTGCTGCTGGCCACACCCAGGCCCGATGACTCTGACAGTTGTGTTGAAGTTGATCTTCAAGAAAACTCCAATAGCAATGGAATAGAAATGGAAATAGCAGTCACTCCACCACCAGCAGCCACTCTGCCACCGGTGCTGACACTGGTCATCCAGTGATGACGCACAGCCACGACAACACCAGGGCTGGGACTAGCCCTCCTCTGACAGCCTTGGGAGATGACAATGCTGACTACACTACGTACTTGTCAATCATGACTGCAGTTTCGGACATGTCTTCAGATGATGCAGAGTTTACTCAAGCTTTAATCATGAGTGTTAAGAGTCCGTTGTAAGTAACACTCATAGGATGGGGATCAATATGGGAGACATGGTGGGGAATGTAATGGCTTTTGTAATGAGATGAATACATATGCACGCACGCATGCACACACACGCACATGCTTTTGTCAGCAAGCACACGCTTGTTCACAATTTCTGTTTCATTTAAGTAGGTTCCTTTGTCTGAGATCAAATCAGGAAACAACGTAGCCCTTTTTGTAATCTGCATTGTATTGCTTGGAAATCTGTTGAGGCCATATCTTTTCTTTTTGTTTTTTTACCCCTATTAGCAGCAAAATACAATGGAAATTAACCTGGCATGACACATTAAGATATTTTACAATTGCACAATACATCTTGGTCCCCTGATGACACAATGATTCTTATTTCTCCTGACTTGCATGTTCAACAGTGCTTTATAAGTATAACTGTACACGTGAACCTGATAATGACAATGGCAGTGGTAGAGAGAGGAAGAGATTCATATACATTCCTGATGTAAGTGACATGAGTGCTTCCTGATTGTGTTGTATGGCAATTTGGTGATTGTCTAACTGTAGTGGATAAGACTACATCCACACTAAGACGTTTTTTATTTTTTAAAACATTGTTTTTGGGTCACACGTTTTTAAAAAGCTCACCGTCCACACTAGACCACCAAAAACGAATACTTCCTTCCATGGGCATGTCCAGACCACTCGCCACTTGTCTGGAGCGGCCGGGCGGCCGAGCATCCCACTAGCGCACGGCTGGATCTAGTCACAGTTAAGCAGTGACACGTCAGTGAAATGTCATCATTTTCGAAAGTCTCCATTTTCGCCGTCCACACTACAATGGGGCAGCAGCGTTTTCAAATCTATTCACTTGGGAGAGTGTTTTTGGAAAGCTCCATTTTGGGGGGGTTAAACGACAGCGGGAGGCCAAAACGGAGAGATAAGTAAGCCTTTTCAAATGTAATGGCTTTAGTGTGGACGTAGCTTAAGTCAGCTCATAAATTAAATATTTAGTTCAGCAATTTTCTTAGGTACAACAACACTTTGCTACCACCATACTTAATAGGTGTTAATAGGTGGAGTTTTTAAAGTCAATGTAGTTTTGTATAGGGATACAGGGCCTCATTTTCAGCACGGCACTTGACAAACTAGCAAACTATCACTATCACGCAACCTAATAGCTGGCCTTTACTTGAAGGTGATAATTAACAGATGATCAATATATAATTTATATATATTTTCTTTGTTAAGACTTGAGCACGAGCAAGTTTTCTCCCTATTAATTTGTTCCCTATAGCATAACAATCTTAAACAGTGCTTTTAACAAACAAATTAATTTATTATTTATTTATTGCTCTCAGCCCATTCATTGTTGATATTGTTACCGTATTAATCAATTCTTGTTCAACCTCATAGTGTTACGACCAGAAGGGAACGAAGGTGGAGGTGAGGGCTGTGAGTGGTGCTGCGGTGCGGCTGTAGTTGCGAATGAACCTGTGATAAAAGTTTGCAAAACCCAGGAAACACTGCAGCTATTTGCAATTGATGGGCGCTGGCCACTCTGCCACAGCAGAAACCTTGGCAGGGTCCATAGGAACCTGGTTCTGGGTGATGATGTAACCGAGGAAGGACACGCTGGGCACATGGAGCTTGCATTTTTCAGCCTTTACAAAGAGCCTGTTCTCCAAGAGACATTGGAGTACCTGGCAAACGTGCAGCTCATGCTCGGCGGGGGTCTGGGAAAAAATCAAAATGCCATCCAGGTAAATGAAAACAAACCGGTTAAGCATGTCCCAGAGCACCAAAGCTTGGAAAACGACAGTGGCGTTTGTCAGTCCGAAAGGCATTACCAGGTATTCTAAATGACCCAGGGAAGTGTTGAATGCCGTCTTCCACTCGTCACCCTCGCGGATGCAGACGAGCTGTGCACTGCACAGATCCGCCTCGGAAAAGATCGTGGCACCTTGGAGGGGGGTAAAGGCAGAGCTGATTAGAGGCAGAGGGTATTTATTCTTTACCGTGATGTTGTTCATGTCGTGAAAGTCATTGCATGGCCGCAGGATACCATCCTTCTTCGAAGAAGCAGCCCACACCAACCACAGAGGAGGAGGGTCGGATGATACCAGCGGCCAGAGAGTCCCGGATGTATCTCTCCATTGCCTTGCGCACAGGTCAGGAGAGATTATACAGCCGACCACTGGGGAGAGAAGCACCGGGCAGGAGGTCAATGGCACAGTCATAAGGGCGGTGAGGCGGTAAGGACACTGGTGATGCTTTCTAATATCAGGGGCGAGGTTGTGGTAAACCTCCGGGATGGAGGACAGATCACCAGACTCCAGCAGGGGCAGTGGTTCAGAGCTAGCAGGGGCAGGGGCAGAGAACAGGCAGTGGGAATGACAGTGAGCATTCCAGGAAACAATCTGACCTGTGGTCCAGTCCATCTGCAGGTTGTGGGTCTACAACCAGGGAAAACCAAGGACACTCAAGGGAACAGTCGAGGATATGGAAGCTGATGATCTGGTGATTACTGGAGAGCAACAGAGTCACAGGCAATGTCTTGTACACAATCCGAGCCAGCGGTGTCCCATTGAGGGCCTTGGCCTCCAGGGGGGAATCCAGGGGCTCGGTGTCAATGCCCATCTGCTCCGCCACCACCCGGTCCAAGAAGCTCTTGTCAGCTCTGGAGTTGATGAGGACCGAAAGGGACAGGGACTGGGTGCGCCACAAGAGGGTGGCATTGAGCTGGGGGACGCGAGGGAAGTACATGCTGCTCGGCTCGTCAGTATTTCTCCCACTACTGATGAGCCAGCGCTTTTACTAGACGGACAGTGCAGGAATCTAAAAAGTGTCCATTTTGGCCACAATATAGGCAAGACCTGGCACTGATTCGACGGGCCCGCTCCTCTGGGGTCAGGCGGGCTCTACCTAACTGCATGGGCTCGGATTCGGGGCTGCTCGTGGAAACCCGGCGGGGCTTGGAAAAACTCGGAACAGGGATTGATGGCTGAGGTCTGGTGGATCTCTCTCTACGGCGCTCGTGGAGACGGTTGTCTATGCGGATGGCATGGGAGACTAGATGCTCAAAGTCTGGAGACTCGTCACGGGATGCCAACTCATCTTTGACGAGCTTGTTCAGGGAATTCAGGAATACGCCCTGGAGAGCCTCATTGTTCCACCCACTCTCCGCAGCGAGAGTCCAGAACTTGATGGCGAGGGCAGCGACACTGCGAGACCCCTGGCAGAGGTGGATGAGACGCTAGGCCGCTTCCTTGCTGCGGATGGGGTGATCAAAAATCCTCTGCATCTCCTGCGTGAAGTCGGCATAGGAGGAGCAGATAGCTGACTGAGTCTCACACACTGCAGAGGCCCAGGCGAGTGTGTCTCCTTTAAGGGACCCAAGCAGGTAAGCAATCCGGGACCAGCCGGATGAGTAGGTGGCGGGCTGTTGCTCGAAAACTAGGGAGCACTGAACTAAAAAGGAAGGAAGGAACAGGAACCCAAGTCACTGTCATAATGCTCGGGTGCAGGGATAAAAGGTTCACGAACCCCAGGGGGTGAGCTAGGGGCTACAGGAGGGGCCGGTGGCATAGTGGGGTTGCAGAGGCTACTAAGCGTAGTGGAGAGGTCCGCTAAACTGGCCGAAATGTCTCTCAGGGCCTGCTCATGTTGGGGCCTGGGAATGTTGCCCCAGAAGGACGCCTTGATTGGCAAGGGCCTGGAGGACAGCCTCTGTGTCCGTTGGGTTCATAATGGCCAGATCATACTGTTACGACCGTATTTGAGAATCCAATATGCAGAACACAGAGACGGGAGATGTATATAAGTGAACCGGGTTTAATGAGGAATCATGGGACTGAGGATGGTAGGGCAGGATGGCGAGCTGGGTATGCAGTGCAGATAGGCAGGGCAGGCAGGGGCGGATAGCGCAGGTGGAGGAGCAGGGTGGAAAGAGTAGGAAGACTGGCAGGCAGGATGGCTGGCAGACAAACCGGCAGGGAAACAGGCAAGCAGGACAGGCAGGCGGTGGCAGGTTGGCAGACAGGGAAACGGGAACCGGAGAGTGGAACTGCACAAGGGAGAAGGTGATTAGCAATAGGAGTCACAGGGAATACTCTAAGAGTAGTATAATACTGCTGCAAAGCGGCCAAGAGTGAAACTGACTGTGTAGTACAAACAACGATCTGGCGATGAGTGGATGGAAGGCCGGGGTTTAAATACTGGTGGTGATGGTTGATGAACTGCAAGTGTGTGAAAGCAGAGAGATGGATGATGTAACCTATTTTACTTACAACTGCTAGAACCTGTCATTACGGCAAGTTCACACTATGAAACAAACGTCACTGTTCCAATCTCCCCTTTCAGCCTACAGGTGGATTTTGGAGGGGTGTGATAGTAGCATTGTGTGGGTGTGTGACACTGCCAGTCAGACACAGAGGCTGAATCCCAATGCCCAGACTCCGGATTTGTGGACTGAGCACTGAGCAGACTTGAGTTTACATAGTCTGACATTGCTAGAAGTGCTCAGTGTTTACTCTTGAACCCCTGCACCCTTGATTCAAATGGCATAATGAGACAGACTTTGACCTCACTTGTTGCTGTTGCTGATACGACACTTGTCGGACCTGCCACAGGAAGCAATTTCCAAGATGTATACAGAAATCATTGCTGCTTTGCGATGTATGTAGGAGGAATGGGACCATACAGCCAAAGCAGATGAGAGGGTTGGGGGGTGAAATTTACATTTCATCTACTATCTTTGTAAGCCTAACAAGATGCGATCTGTAGCCTAACGTTAATGTGCTTCTGTCTGTCATTAGTTAACATTCAATTCATAGGGAATGCAAACACAATAAATAATCAATATCACATGAGAATATCAGCGTGGCCAACAGTTTGGTGGTTTTGCAAAGGCATTTCTATCAAGCAACTTTGAACTTTGATACAACTTTGAAATTTGTATCATACAGATACCATTGTCCACCATAGGTTCCAGGGCCCGTTCCAGTGCTGTCTCTCTGCACTCAATGCACCTCGGTCACAACTAACTGCTTGGTCAGTACTAACTGTTGTATAATAGACATTTTATGATTATGTTTTTCCATTGCCCAATCAACATTCTATAGCCTACAGCCTAACTTACACTCTACCTATTATCTGATTTATTTTTGGACAGTTAAAAAAATGCTTGAATTGAATTCCTTCACTCAACCTGCTATTATTAAATATGCCAATTGAATATTTTTACCCAATTGTTAATCATTTTCTTCAGTGTTTGGACTTCTAGGTCAGGGCTGCCTATTCCACCCTGAACCAGACAGGATAGAAGAGAAGGATCTTAGGCCCACTTTCAGAATCTCCAGAGCAGCCTTTAATGGTCTGATTAATGCCATCAGAAGAGAGACCATCTGTAGTTCTTTTGTGTATAGTATTATTATTAGTAGAAGGTAGTAATTTTGCAAATGTATGTACAAAACTTTACAGTTCCTATGTGCATAGAATAGAAAGGAGACAGCGTTATTTAGAAAAGTTTTATTTAGAAATCTAATAATAATTTTTTTTAAATGTATGCTTCATAAACACAATCTCTAACTAAATCCACCCACTCCTACAACCCCGCCCCTTCTTTGTGAAGCTCAGAAGAGAAGCAGAACAAAACAAAACAAAAAAGGTGGCTACAGATAATGTCATCGCCACCTACAACGTTTTCTCAAGCGACATGAAGGTACTTGTGACATATGATAAGTCCAAGCTATCTTCTCTAAAAACTTCAACAAACAACAAGTTCCCCTCCTTTGGTTCCTGTAACATGTTAGAGCAGGCACATTTGATCCTGAGCAACAACAACAGTGGTGTTAGTTATCACCAAGTCAAACAAGATAAAATGCCCTGTGATATAGAAAAACTTCCTGTAAAACAAGATCAATAGTACTGCAGTTAACACACATTATTTTGAGCTGAAATATTTACCTTGTCCACACTATATAAGAAGGATGAGTCTTCTCTAAAATGTGAAGGCAGTAGCAGAACTGACAAGAAAGGGTTGACATTGACCTGGACGTTCACCCAAGCATTATCATTATGTTTTTTCTACTTATTACTGCATAATACAAATAATACACATCCAATAATGAGTGCCATGTACAATATATAAAGTCTTTTTATAATATTATTACATTATAATGGTGGTGGAGCATTTTGTAATGTAGTAACATATTCATTTCATTTTCTTTTTTTTTTCTATTTTATCTTCTGTATGGCTTGTTATGTCCTGTTCAATATGTCCTGTGCATTTGGTATCTTTTTCTTAACGCAAAAACACTTCTCAAATAATCATAAAAAAGGAGAATGTTTCATAATAGTGATTGTTTTATCTGCTAATAATAAAAAAAATCTGTGTCAAAGATCACCATTATGAACTGTAACAATACTAGTAGTTGGTTAAATAGTTGGTTAAATGTACAAATACATTCCCACACAAGATCCTCAGCCCATTTAGAGAAAGCCAGTGCTTATGTCCACACGCACCTGATCTCAGCTCCTTCCAACCAATCTGTTTCTTGCTTTCTAACTCAGGGGCTACTGTGATCAATGGTTTGTTTATTTGCCTGTGTAATAAGCAAATTATGCTAACCAGGAGAAGTCACCTCCAGCATTAACCTGCTTACGTTTTAATGAATGACTTAAGTGTTTTTTATCAGGATGCCACAGGCAATGAGGTGATAGAGCTAGTAGTAGACTAGAACCTATCCTTCATGATGTTGGAGACACCTGGTTCTTGTTCTTTCAGTAGTTCTATCAGAGGGTGCAATTTCTGCTGATGTCAGCTATCCAAGAAGCTACACTCATCATATTTGCCACTACTGGCCTAAATTATTACAATTATAACAACCCTGATAAAATTATAATTTCTACTTGTAGATCTATTTTTATCCAATGCTCTTATCAGTCAGTCGTAATTTCACCTGAACGTGATCAGACCTTTGTTTTTATTACAATAGTATTTTCATTACAAATATCCAAAGTTTGAGAAAATTTGCCTAAAGTCACATTACCAATTCCCTTCCTTCTTCGTGTAGGCATTACTCCACTAGGAATAATGTTATGATATGCAATTTTGAGCAAAACATTGGGTTTACAGAATAGCCTACCAAGGATGGATCATGCGGCCCTTGGGTAGAAGGTTCTGCCACCCTATCAACCCCCCCCAGGAAGAGATAGACCACTGCTGCTAAACTAGCATAGCTACACAAGCACACATACACAGACTGTGTGTATGTGTGTGTATAGTGTTTGTTTTGGGTGTATAACCCTTGCTTCCCACTATAAGATGCTTTTCTATGATATTTTGGTGTTGCTCACTACAGAGGTTACCCCCTTATGAGGAATGTGGAAAAGTTATGCTGGCTAGGGTAAATTAATCTTACTAATACTTACTAATACTAATATTCAACATAGCTCTTACAGAGGACCTGAACCAGAAGCGATGCAACTTGTTTTACAGAATACGGAAGTTTGTTGCGCATAACTTCAAGCTCTGTCAGCTGAAAATTATACAGCAAGTTTAGGTAGTACATTTGTTCTTAGCCTTGAAAAAACTTTAAAAATATTTTAATAGATATGTTTGAAAATCTCTGAAATGGTCCATTAATAAAGGAGATATTTCTACTTGTGCTGACTGTCCTTCTACCACTGTATGGGAATAGAACCTGTGCATCTCAATAGACCTCAAGGTGTAACCCATCACTTAAGAATAGGGCCTGTTAATTGCAGTAGTTGTGTGCTATAATGGATTTACTAAGTGTGAAGAGGAGGCAACTTTAAAATAGGGAACCTGTGTGGGTTAATATGTGTCAAACCACTAGTGAATTGGTTATGAGTAAGACATCACTTTAGAATGGGGAACATATTCTGAGTTAAAAAGACTTAATTTAGAGTTATTTGGACACTATTAACACTTGTAGTTTTGTGTTTTGTTACATAATAGACCATATTAAGTGTTATTAAGGGAGAATGACTATTCTTGTGGTACTACCACCTTATAAGGCCCATACTGAGCATATTAAGATCTTAATTCATGTACATACTTACTATCAATAAGCAGTAATTAGGAGGTTATTGAGGGAAAACTCTTATAATGCATTAATAAGTGCTTTATAATGACTAAAAAGAGTCAATATGCAACTAATATGCATGCTAATAAGCAACTAGTTAATGGTGAATATGTGTACCTTAATATAAAGTGTTACCGTAAAACAATATACAGGCCTCCTAGGCAAATATTTTAAATTCCTCTACTTGTATATAAAGCACGAAATGGTTTAGGACCGGCCTACATTGCAGATCCCCTGTTGTTTTATGTTCCTGTATGTGCCCTCAGGTTTAAAAGTGGTTCTCTGGTAGCTCATATAAATTGGGGATGGAGGTTTCTTTAGCGTTAATGCCGAGTTCAGTACACAATTGTAGCCCTGATTTTCTATGGCATTATTTTTGTGCCACATTCTTGAGTGCGCAGTGGGACTTTCCTGAGCGTGTAGTGGGACTTCCGTAAGTACATAAATTATATTTTGAAGAGAAAATATTAATCTGAGCAAACAAAAATCTGTTCTGTGCGTTGGCAGGCACCTGCGCACTCGCTCACAGTGTCTCTCTCCTCTCTCAACATTTCCGCTGTGTGCGCTCTCAACTCTGCCTGCATGCTCGCTCACTGCCAAGTATGTATCTCTGCAGACCGGAGACTTGAGAGGGGGCTGGGAATGGGCATGGCAACTGTCAATCATTTTTTAATTTGGCCAGTCAGAGGCTTACAATCCTCTGTCAATCAAAAATGAATTTCACCAATACGCCGCCTGAACCAGAACCTGAATCAGCGCTCGCTCCCGTGAACTACGATCGCTATGTGTGAACTGTTGAAAACTGTTCAAAGACACAATCCGAGAGACTCACCGATGTGTCACAGACGCCCCTGAGATATCTAGCAGGCTAAATATCTGGACCTGTCAGGGAGTCCAAGAAAAGCATTGTGACCGGCAAAGAGAGCAGCAACGATCTACAGCCAATGAGAGCACAAGGCGAGGGGAAACCAGGGGGAGGACTAACCAGGGGGAGTCTCCCAAACCATTCTCTCCTCCATATTGTTTTATTTTTCTTCCTTGTTTTTTCAATACAAATCAGCGCGCAAACAACTTGGATCGCTAGGTTCTTGCGGACATCCGTTTTAGGAAGAAAAACATCCTTTTAAATAGTACCTATGGTACTTAAAACATGGTACCCAAAGACACCAAAATACCATATTTATGTTCACTAGCATTGGCCACATCATGCACACCCTTTGATTTTGTCCAAAAATGTGGCAAATATTTTAAGATTTTCAACAAGGTAGGGTCATGTGGGTCATGTGACATGGATGCTATGGAAAGAAAATATTATTTTGCATTAATCTAATATTTTGCATTAAAATATTCCTATTAAATACTTTCAATATTTAAAAATTAAAATAAGCACTTATTGAGGCAAACATTAGGTGTGCACAATGTCGCTCTACCCTTGTAACACAATGATTTATTATTTTTTGTTATATGGTTGAGAAGCTATTGAATTTTAACTTATGTACATCTATGCAATTACTTTATTGACGATTCCTGACCAACCGTATTTGCCCAAATACGTTTTTTCTCATGTCAGGTATAGTCACTGGCTAGAAATGTTTTTGGTGCACAAATGTGACAAATTGAAACTTAAGAGTGAATACAAAACAAGCCCCTAAACAGAAGCAAATAAACACAGAAAACACAGAAAGCTGGACTCATAAAGGCTGAACCTCCTGTAAAAAAGGAGGAGCATGCAGTTTACTGATGTCATATTACATGATTTCTGGGTATTGAACTTGAGTTTCTTCTGACATTTCAGGCTGCCAGCGTGGAAAATTTCCTACTGTAACTTTATTTCCTCACCATTAATTTTATGTCTACTTTAGTAAAACTTCAGCAAAGTAACGGTAATTGAGTAGGATATTTTGATATTCTTTTCATCATTTCAGAGCTTGGAATAACGGTAACCTGTAGTAGTAGTAGTATAAGCAGAGCATATGAGCAGAATGTGAGTGGAACAAGGAGTAGAGTGAAGCAAGTTGGAAGACTATCACTATCAAGCCTACTTCAATTCACTCTGGTCCCACTCCTTTATTACCAGGCTACGTTGAAGTTAGCACAATAATTTGGTTGAAGTTACAGGGCAGTAAATTAGCTTTGTTTTTCTTTCCTCCTTCATAATCCAATAATAATTACCACAATTAGGATAATGCCTGCAAGTGTTGTTTTGCCACATTCTAATGTAATGATTATTCCATATATTATTATTATTATTATTTCATATTCATTTTAATATTCATTCATATTCATTTATTTCATTTATTGAATGATTATCACTGGTCAAAGATCAAGACATGGCTTAATTCACTGTTGTATTTAGGCTTGACTATTCTCTTTTTGCTGTAGTGCTGAATTGTGTCAAATTGTGGGACATTGAGTAGGCCTTCATTTAATTGCCAATGTAGAGGTCACATGGTAGTGCTAATGTCTTACTTTATTCATTAGTATTTTTGCTGTTGAACCTAATTCTTATCTGAATTTGCTGAAAAACAAAATTCTTATGAAGGAGAACAAGCATCCTTCCCAAATGGACTATGTCTGTATGACAAAACCTTTTTACTTTTTACTCCTGGTAAAAAGGAGTAGTAACAGAACAGAACAGAGGTGAGGAAGAGTGACTGATAGTTATGCACATGCCCATACAAATTTGATGATCAATATTAACTTCCTTCTGTAGTGACATCACTCACTTGCTTCCATTTTGAAACTTTTATCAAAGTAAAGTTAACTTTACTTACGTATAAAAAATACTTGTAGATATTTAGTTGACAACAGTGTATGATTACTTCAGTGTCAAAGTATTCGATAGGGTGTTTTACTTTTTGCAATTATGAATATCAAAAGTTGGGGAACAAATTCATATAAACTATAGATGCGGCTGATGATTATGGATTATTGATGCAACTGCAATTTTGGAAGCTGACTGTTCCTGAAATCTTAATTAAATTAATGTAAGCATATTAATTTAAATGTACCAAAGCAAAACAGATCTTCAGGAACAATTTATTTATGTTTGCAATATATTCAGTTATTACAATGTTTTTTTTACAGTCAAAAGTGTTGAAATCTTTGGGGTGCTAACTAGTAAATGGAAACTTACATTCCATGTTCTGTGGCACTCCAATCCCCCAATGTTCGTTCCACTGGGCTGATGCAACACTTTCATCACCATGGACAGTGCTCACTCACCCAGCATAGGCCATTGGGATAATTGCTGGCAGGTTTTACTCCAATGATCTGCTCTGCACATGGGAATGTAGCCATAGGTGCATTGCAGTCTCTAATTTACTGATTTCCAGCTCTGTTTTTTTAGTACTAGGAACTAGAGTATCCCTAGAGGACTGTCGACTCTCCACAGGGTAAGCGAGTTTGTGCCGCACAGTGAAAACATTCTCGAATTGAGTGCAAGTACACCTATACTTATGTGGATTTTCTGGAAACTGTTGGATTAAAATTTTATCATCGACATTGGAAATTGTTTGCAGAATTATGCATTTCTTGTTAGCGGTATCTGTGGCTTGAGAGGGACTGACTGTTATGGAACATGGCTTAGAATGTGGACCAGAAAACAGAATCACTCGGAATTACCGGCTCAGTCTCACTCCCTCTCTGTTTCTTCTTCCCTAGGCCTAAATTCCCACAAAGATACCCATCAGACAGAATCTTAATTATACTTACTCCCCCTACAATTCCCCCATGCATTTAAAGGTTAGTAAATCTCCAAGTTGGTTCTCTCATTTCATCTACTTAACTATATTCACTTTTGGCAAGGCCAGGCAGTTCAAATAATCTATCTATCTATCTATGATTCTTCTAAGGTTCTTTTTACTGAATTTATTTCCATATTTCTTATAATTGGCTGCATTCAAAGGTGAAGTGTTGTTAATAAATTTACTGTATAATTTATTCATTTTAACACAAGATTTCTTGAGGCCTGGGGGTAAACCAATGTTTTCGGTATCCATTTGCTGTTTTTGTGCAGGCATTGAGGGAAAGTAAGTAACTGGGAAAGCATTAATGTAAAACAGAGCTTAATGGCAGAGTTTCCTTTCTTCCTTTCGTCCAACAAATAATCCTACAGAAGTTAACAATAATCAGGGACAGGAAAAGCTAGAGTTTAGCTTGGATAATACTAAATACTAAAGTGAAGAAGAAAAAGCCTGGAGAAAGAGTTGAGATGAATAAAAATATGCATTAGAGAATAGTCTTGGTGGGCTGGGGGCTAGGCACGGTTTTGTTCAGGGGATCCTCTGATGATGGGTTTGTGCAGTCACTCTATTCATTGGCTATGGAGCAGACTCAAGCTCTAACTCTAGGTTGTTCATGCTCAATCAATTAAGCTGACCATACAAATAGCACTGAACTCTTATATTGAGTGGTATTCTGCTTCATGTGATATTAGGATGTATTTTGAAAAGTAATTAACAGAAGACAAGTAACATTTTAAATAAATGTAATGCTATTTGCAATCACCAGCAGCTTCATGACTGTTGGTCACTGCAGCTTGTTGGGCCTGTTGTGCTCCAGATGTTGCTGACTGATGTAGGTGATCAGCACAGGTAAACATAGTTGGTGTACTTTAATCATCAGCAGACAGTGGAACTGTTGCATAGAGCGAATGAAGTGCTAAATTACTGCGGCG